>CM023483.1:62845309-63085308 GCA_013339685.2 Hyalomma asiaticum
GGTCCGAGTGGGACCCGAAACGTCTGGTTTTTTGTCATCTTCAGGAGTAAATTTTACTTTTGATGATTATAATTTGGTTGGTGTTCCCCCTTTTTTCACCTTTAAAAGGCAAATTAATAATCTATGATGTCATGTATAACAACTTGACACAGTTATACGTTGTTATTCAAGACAAAAGAAAATTTCCCCATAGTGAAAGGGTTAAATAACATGTTTACACAGAGAAAGCATGTTTTGAGAGCTGCACTGTTCATATTACAGCTTCATTACTACAAGAAAAAAAATGACAGATGCATTTTAAAATTTTGCACCGAAACTAAAAGAACCTGAAAGTATTACGTCACGAACTTCAAGCTCTTGTTTTTTTATTTGGGCCACACTGGCTAAAAATGTTTTCCCGATAACTGCCATTTTAATTTTAACAAATAATCATTGCTTGGGACATGCCAAAATCACAATATAAGGTGCGCTGTAGCGGAGGGTTTTGGAAATTTAACACCCGAGTTTCTTTAATGTGCATTGATATTGCCAATACCCTGATCACTAGCATTTTCACCTGCAGCTGCCACAACCGGGAACAACTTGTGCCCTTCTGATCAGCAGCCAAGCATATGACTACGGTGCCACCATGTGTTGGACCATTTGTTGGTCTAGCTGGCATTTACCCCAGGACATGTTTTAACTGCAGTGTAAATGCAAGGACAACACGGAAGAACACAATGACAAGAAGTGCGACAGGAAGGAGCTGGAAGTGCCACTTGTTCTGGTGCCGCGATGCTCCCTGTTGTCCTTGAGGTTGCAACTAAAATATGTACTGCCACTTTAAGTTGATGGCTTCTACTAACTTCTACTGATGTAAATTACGTAGGCCCTGCACTGCCATCAAAATCTATCACAGTGGATTGGTGTGGGGAGCTCACCGCAGCAGTATCACATGCATTTTCCTTTTGCGGATTTTCTGCCTAAGAAACTCCCTCTCAAAAACAGAGTGGTGCTTTTTGGCACTGAAAGGGTTAGCTTACTAACATGAGAAAAAGTTTCTTAGTGTGCTTTAAAGGGACCCTCGACAGCCATGGCCATTTTGAGATGAAAAGTGCAGTGCATGCTGACAAGTGCAATGCAGTGTATACAATACACGCTCACTATTGCGTCTACCAATAATGAAGGGATTGATATGCACCATGGAGAACACTCATTGTTCAATATAGACATGCTTTATCTTCCTCACGGGGATTGTGCTCCAAGATAGAGGGAATGATGCTCCATACCAAGTAAGTTTGTATGTAATGTCACTGGGTGATATCGAGCGTATAGCCGCCTGCCTGCAATAGGCGCCGCTTTCCGCATCTGCCTCCAGCATGGGGCCGAGCTCCAGCGAGCCCACAGTGCGCTCCTCAGAGTCACAGCATTATATAGTACAAGGGTGTCGCATATTAGCAGCAACTCTTACCCTGCGAGATAGTTTCACCCTGCAAAATAGCTTTTATGCCAATGCAAATATTTTTTTTATGTCTGCTAATAACTGATCTGAAAAATTCTTGCAGAATGACCTGAACCATTTAATAAAGGAGCATTGCCAAAAGCAATAACAGCTAGGCCGAAGCAATTGATCACCAGTAAACAAGCTGTTAAACACATGTTAAGGGCAATTTGTTGTGCGCCACTTAGTCTTCTATGTGAGAGTAGATTCTTTACAGAAACTGGCTTTTTAACTCCAGGAAAGCCTTTCATACATTAGTGTGCACATGCTCTGTTGTAGGCCAATGGCAGCAGTGCTGAGAGATGACTGCGTGTACCTTAGTTGCAATTAATGCAGAGTCTGAATGCAACGGCATTAGCTGATTATCCTTCAGGATACTCACGAAAATAATTTGTAGTCAGGCTTGATGGTACTGGAGATAAGTACAGCAACGACTAGGCCGTAGATGGCAATGATACCCGCCATGACTACTGGAATGATGGACTTCATGATGAGCTCTGGCCGCATCACAGACATGGCTGCAATGCCTGTGCCTGACTTTGCCGTGCCATAGGCAGCTCCCAGCGCTGAAAAGACAATCCAACATTTAGAGAAAAAAGTGGTACCATGAACTCAGGTTAAAGAGGCCCTCAAACACTTTTCAAGTTCCCATTTTTATTTGCGTGTTGCGTAGACTGAAGGACAGACAAATGCTGCAAGAATAACAGATGTGAGCAGAGCAGGTAGTCTGAAATTATTCAGCCGACAATGCTTAAAACAAGCAAAAAAATGCGGACCCCCCTTTTCGAGTTTAGTGGCATTACTTCACTTGTCACATGAGACATATCGAACAGCCAAAAGAACTGGCTTGAAGTACCCATGTAGGGGAAGTTCGCACATTGTAATTGCCTAGTTGTGCCGGTGTACTGTCTTGACTGTGCCGTGCTCTAAATTAGCTTCCCTGTGGTTCAACGAAAAACCACACAAGAGAACAAAACCAAATGTTATGCTGTTTTCCGGTGTCATGCCTGACTACTAACTTTATCTTCGTCGAATCACAGCCTTGCATGTTATGTCGTCATTTCTACCACAAATAGTTTTGGCGAGCACCACTACATGTTGATGCTGTTGGCAGCTAGGAGATTTCATTGTGCAATTAAAATATTAAATCAATGTGCATGGTTTGCCTTGTGCCAGAGCTATACCCTGCCATCTCTCCATGCAACCAGGAAATTAAAAACAAGTACGAGAGAAAGTGTCAGGGGGCTTCAATATTTTCTTTTGTCAATGAGTTTAGTTGTGGAGTGTGGTAACATGGGCAACTGGCACTTGAGAAGATTAGGGAGATTTAGCTTAATTGGTCTGTGCATAATGCAAGGTGCCCAAGCCCACTAATACGCAATTCTGCGAATGTTCTTGCGTTCTGTAAGCAGATTTGGGTTGTCTTGTACTATCAGCTGTTAGTGTACCAGTTAGAAACAGCACAATAAAAGAAACGGGAATCTCGTGATAAATGGCTTGACCAATGTTCAGTTTTAGCTACAATGCGAATGAGCGAAAAAAAAAAAAAAAGGCCGTTGATTGCAGTGGCTAATGACTCCCCACTAGGCGGTGCAGCAGGTGAAACGCCGACGGTGCCGGCACCTCACGTGACTGAATGAACCTCCGTACGCGCTCGCGGCACAGCGAGTTTTATTTCCAGGACATGTTTCCGACGCAGCTGCACGTTACCTCGCACCTAGAAGGTCGAAGTGAGCATTCTGCCTGGTTTTTCGCCAACAGGAAACGCTGCCGAAGCGTGAAGAACCGATATCGCAACCCGAATCACCTTTCACGGGAGCATGCGCGTGACTTTCGGAAGGTAACGCCCCCCTTTCGCACCGCTAAAAGCTCTCAAAAAACGCCACGAATGGAGCACGGTTCCACAGTATCATGTCGACGTGTTTTTTTCGCCTCCGTAGGCGCCCCTGCGATGCCGGTAGTATAACCGCAGTTATACGCAAGGTTTTACGGCGGGGCCGTTATCAGGCTGCCATGAATTCCCGGCATGCGCAGTCACGAGACTCGAGCCAGGCACGGCACCGCTTGCCGCCGCGGTAGCCCCAAATCTGACGACTAGAATCAATCGAATCGAAATTGAAGTTATCCGATAACATCTCGAAATACCCCAATAAAGCAGAGACACGGTGGGACTCAAAGAATGCCCCTCCCTCATCACGATTAGTCAGAGCGG
Source organism: Hyalomma asiaticum (assembly GCA_013339685.2). Classification (NCBI taxonomy): domain Eukaryota; kingdom Metazoa; phylum Arthropoda; class Arachnida; order Ixodida; family Ixodidae; genus Hyalomma; species Hyalomma asiaticum. The sequence continues at coordinate 62,849,002 of CM023483.1, forward strand.
GAGTCATTGAGCTCAGCGCCGCAGTGAAAGGCCCGTACGCCGGTTGTGCGGAGGGCTATCTAAATGTTACTCCAGTAATTTGCACGGAACAAAATGAATGTATGGACGGTATGCAGCCTCGATGCGAGCGAATGCCGCAAAGGCGTTAAACTTTGGCCATATTTGTCACACCGTCAAGCAGCAGTATAAAAAGGCAGCAGTCCGCATCTACAGAGCAAATATTTTATCGCCCGGCGCAGATATCGTGCAAATGCGGACATACAGTAGGTGTGGCAGGAGATTCGCTTTATTACTTGAGAGAGGTGAAGGCATTGAAGCTCATATTAAGCGGTCCCAGTTGGCATAAAAATCTCCTACTCCACTGACTTAGGCCTAGGGGCACTGGCCGCTCATACGAATCGACTGCGGCGGCAAGCGAAAGCAGTAAGGAAGGGGTGTTGTACTTTACCGCTAAACGCCATAGCTGCGACGGCTCCCATGACGCCGAAGAAGGGTGTGTACAATGGTTCCTTGTCGGCCATAGCTGCTTCTCTTGGAAATTTTGGAGCGAGAGCTTGCTAGCGGCAGAAATCTTGATCGTACACCGCCTATTGCCAGCTGCAAGCTTACGTCTCGCCGAATAATGGCCGATAGCTCTTCTTTTTATCACGTGATGAAGAAAACCTCGCACCGGAACCGGAAATAAGTTATGTTTCGATGTCGTGGTTGGCGGTAAAATACGCAATGCGTTGACGTCACTCTTGACGTAGTGTTGATGTTGATCGCACTTGGACTGTTACTGTAGCAAGCCTTGGCAAAATCAAAACCGAAAGCTCGGGTGTTCTTTACCCGATGTTATAGGTCTATTCGATTCAGCCAAGGTTCACTGCACCTTTTCGCGGTGCGCTGCACCACCGTCCTCGATTCCTCGCGGTACAGCGGCGCCCGCTGCACCTCCGTCCTCGATTGTGGCGGGGTGCAGCTAAGGTGCCGCCGCGGTGCCGAGCACCTTTGCACCTCCCAGATTGTGGGTGCAGCGTTTTGGTGCAGCCTCGCTAGCCCATCAGGCGACGCGTGCAGACGACGGCGTCGGCTAGTCTAATGGACATGGTTAGGACGTACGCCGCGGCGAAATCACAGGAAGTAATTCTGCGAAAGTGATAAATGTTTGACATTTTTCTCTGAACACGTGCACGATGACGGCTTGTTTTCACGTTTACTTTTTTTCTTTTCACAAATGGTAGGATGCAGATTGTATCGCGTCGTTCGTGTCGGCAAATGCGTGGATGCGCATAATATAAATATCACGTCTTGTTTCGCGCGCCCTAACGCAGGTTTTGTTGTAGCATGTCACCATCCATAGTTGTAGCGAGCACAAGCTGCTTGAAACAATAACTCCTCGAGCTGGCCCTGCAGCAGGCGACAGGCCTCACCTCAACGTTCGATTCACACATTTGGGCGGCGGGGACGGTGCTCCATCTGCATGCACCGCGAAAACGGGTGCTGGGAACTGCTGCACCGGGTGTCGGCACCACCTGCACCTTTTCGTGCGTGGTTCCGTGCACCTTTTCTGAATCGAATAGACCTTTTTCTTGAATGAAAAGATAGGTAGCATGTACAAGTCTCTTTATGGTTTCGCAAGTAAAAAAAAGAAAACAAAATTGACCTCTATCAGCACGAACAAAAGAATATTATTAGAGATGAAGTCAAACTTGCAGCTTCATTTTACTGAAACGTCGTGCGCACGTGGTTGCGCTGCGCGTGTGATTACATTCTCGAAGGCCGTGATTTTGGCGCACTGGTGTGCAGCTTTTCTTCCACGCGCGGAAAGTAATGAGCTCGAGCGGATGCAGAGGGGGAAGGTTGAGTTATCACGCTGAGTTTGATCATCGCATCAAGCGCCAACACCGAAGCATATGGGTACGTTTGCTGCCACCCATCTCCAGTGACACATATGCACACACACATTAAATAAATAAATAAATAAATAAATAAATAAATAAATAAATAAATAAATAAATAAATAAATAAATAAATAAATAAAAATGCGCCGGCAGGCAAGACTTTCAAACGACCGCAACTGCAAATGTGCACAAAAAATATCAAGGGATAATTGAACCTGCAGGGGCATTGCTTTGTTGTTCGTTACGCTTGGAGATTGACACTCATCACCGAGGACGGCGCCCGATCAGTTTTTCAGGACTTTCAAGGCCGTGTTAAAATACTCGTTTTTAATGGGGTACGAGCATGCCGTCAGAAGTTGTTGTTCGTCCTTGGACACCTTGGCGCAACCCACCCTGGGAGATCGGCCATGAACCAAAAAAGAGATCTGTGTGGGAGAGGACTATCAATAAAAAATACAAGAAATTGTAATACAAATTTAGTAATCAAATTTAGGTTAAAAGAATAGTTTCCTTCGAAGACTGAAGGTATATAATTATATAAAGAAAGAGAAGTGAGCGCTATATATGGAGATTGGTTCTCAAGTACTGTGGTCAAGATTAAAGAGATATAAAACAAAAGCTGAGCATTGAATTCATTTTGTCTCACGAGGAAAATCGCATACGGCCTTGCAAACGTTCCTGTGACTAAAAACGAGAACAGTCGCACCATGAGAGAGCACTACCGGAAGAGACAAATTTAAAACCATGTTTCGCAAGGGTACTTCCAGAAACTTTTCCGTTGAATTTTGAATCGTCTACATGATGTGCAGAAGTGCTCCAGAGACTCATTCTCATCACAATGCAGACACAACGGTGACTGGGCTAGACCAGACTTGTACAGGTAAAAGTTCAGTGGGGGGACTCGGCATCGTAATTTAGTGATTGAGATTTCTGCTCTCCTAGTTTTACCCCATCAATTATCCACGGAGAAGCCAAGTGCCGGAAGTCAGTTGTGGCTAGCGCAGATTTGTTAAAGTTATTGCAGGTAGCATATTTTGTGAAGCGCGCAGCTGTAACAAACGCCGACGTCGGCAATACAGAAATTACCGGACCATTTAGACCTGACACCGCAAGCGCGTATGCATATTCGTTAAGTGTTAAACGTTTGCGCCCTGGCACCCATATCAAACGAATTAGTCGTAAATGTCTTGGCAGAAGAGAATAAAATGCTTCTAATGCACATTACGAGTGCTTAGAGATCAACACAGGGACAATCAATCAGTTAGAATTTCGACTGATGACAAGGACTGAGGTAATTTTATTTTCGTACAGCTAAGACGATTGCCTATAGTTCCGCTTAAAAAATTGGCGTGAAGTTCGGTAAACGAATTGAGAAGGACCAATTCAGAGATGAGGGTACAATACCAACACCTGCCTTCTCTTCCCAGACGCATCAGTCGCTATCACGATGTTTGTGTATATGTCAGCCAGTTGATCTTCTAAAAGGCCATTTAGGTAAGAGTGAGACAGCTGTTTAGCGTTACTTATCAAATTCAAATGTTATTGCTTGCACAGAGTCGTTTAGCACGACAACTTCACGTAGGTGCACTTGCAACGGGTCCAAGAGTGACTGCGCAAAAAGGACTTGGGGCAATGTAATCTAGACCAATGATGGGTAAAAAATGTCGCCGATTGATTAATAAAGATATATTGATACCTTACATGGGAAGATGCATAAATTTTTAGAAATGTTCGCATTATTAGGATGTGCAACCTTTTAAGAAGAAATGGAAGGCGTGATTCCTGATATAACACACTGATTGCGACATATTTCGGGAGCCACGTAATGCCTCGTGTTATATAAGTACCAATTGCCTAATTTTGTAAGCAGGTGCCCCACGAAACAAGACGCAGCCAAACTCGAATATCGGTCGAATATGCATGCAGTACACCATGATGAGAAGGTCACGGCGAAGCCCGGAACGAATGGAGCTGAGTCGACGAAGCATCCCCAATGCACGAGCTCCCTTGGCTGCTACGTTTTCGATGTGCTGGCTCCAGTTCAGTTTTTCATTTTAAGGGACCCCTAAATACATTAGCGAGTCAACTTGCGGAATAGTGTCTTGTTTATACGTCAACGCGATATGCACCGAAACACTTTGGTGAAAAAATATAAGCGCACTTTTCCCGATGTTTAGGGATAAGTTAATTCCTTCCAGCCACGTCTCAAGCCTGTTCATATACGCCTGTAGAGTTTGATACAGTGTATGTATATCTATCGCTGCCGCAGAAAATGTGATGTCGACGGCACATACGCATACTTGTACGTCCTCTTGGATAGGAATTGAGCGCAAGAATATATTAAAAGGTAATCGAAACAACAGCGACCCTTGGGGGAGGCCTCTAGATTGTTTATATTTTAAAGACGACAAACCATGCTGCGAGCAGTAAAATTCTCTGCCCTCTAAGAAAGCGTATATCCATGATATAAAATACCGTGGTAGTCCTGCGTTATGAAGTGAATTGATTAGGTTGGTGTGTTCTACACTGTCCTATGCTTTTGTGATATCGAGAGTTACAAGAGAGCGCATTGTTCGTGATATCGAACAAGCTGTATTCGGCTTTCTAGGTCTACATGGGCACACCAAATGGAGCAGCCACGCCTAAAACCAATTTGGCACGGGCTCAAGATCGTGTTAACAATTAGCCAATTATCTATTCGGATGTAAAGGATTCGTTCGATGAGTTTCACTAGACTAGATGTAAGTGCTGTTGGTCTGATGTTATCAATGTGTATCCTGCACCCTGCTTTTTTTAATAATGGAATTATTTTAGCAACTCTCCAGTCCGTCGGGATCCATGAATTCCTAATCGAGTGGTTAACAAGTGCAAGGAGGCCCTGGGGCAGTACTTTATGTATTGTTTTTATTAACGATGTAGTGATGCCACCAGGTCCTGGCGCAGAATTGGGCAACACTCTTATTAAACCAGCTAATTCCGAAGCTGTGACTTCATCAAAGTCGTCACCGCGGGCAGGAACCTGGGCGTGATAAGTCAAAGTTGAAGCAGAACGGGTTTCAAGCCCTTTAGATATTTCTTCGAGCAGATTAGCCAACTCTCTTGGCGTAGGGACAACTGAATCGACATTAATCAAAGCCGGAATTGCTTGCTTAGTTCTAAGGAATTTAAAAAGCTTTTTTCTGTTGTCTGGCTTTGATAAGAATTCAAATCGCTGACTATCGTAGTTATCCTTCGCCCTGGCGGCTGCACGCCTGAACGTTCAAGCCGCCTATTTGTAATCATTGGTTATAAAGCAATTTTCTCAAGACAGCTTTTCTTGATCTGTAATGCCGTGAGCATTTAGGAGAGGAGTCCACCAAGGGTTAGCAGAGTCTACTTTCGAGACCTGAACGGAAAACGTGGATTCATTTAAGGAATCTTTGGCAACTGAATTGAGGTTTATTGCGGTCTGCTCCTCATCGTCATCTAACTGATTAGTTAGAGCTCGGCATAAAAACTTTTAAAAGGCATTTATATCGACGTGAGTGACTGCGTCTAGTCAACGAGATCCGAGGGCAAACTAGTTCAAAAATTATAGGAAGATGATCACTACCTGTGCCTGAATTGACTGCACTACACGTTGATATAGACAGACCGGGACTGCACGACGTAAGGTCAATCGCTGACAATGTCCGGTTACCAATAAAAGTTGGTGTTCTTGAGTTAACACATGATAGATTATTCTTCGCAGCCCAATTCCACAACCGTTTTCCGCTCATATCTGTTCTGTAGCCCCACGAAATATGATGAGCGTTGAAATCTCCAGACAGTATAGCATGTCCTTGCTGCAATGTGCAACGACTCACACGTTGTCTCACACGCTCTGGAATATCGGCGCGGTGGCTTTCGCGCCGCGCTTCCTCTTCTTTGGAAGTGACACATTTCTTCGATCGTCCCCGCGACGATGATAACGATAAGCTCGGCGCGGAGAAGCCGCGGTCATTCTGTCACCGCTCCGGCGATGCGGATCTACAGTGTACTAAAATTCTAGAATATTATAGTACACTGTAGCGGAGCTTCTAGTTCTATCGCTTCTATTACGAGGATCGGCGCGGTGACGTCACTTCCGCATGCGCGGCTGTGACAGCGGATGCTCGGCGAAGCTCTGCAGCTCGGCGAGCTCGGCGAAGCTATGCAGCTATGCGGCGAAACTATGCTTTTTAAAAAAAAGTGCTTGCAATATGGTGAAAAAAAAACAGACTATAATTAAGTAACTTGCAAACGCAGCACAAACACGTCACCTGATAATTTGAATAAACTGACAAGTCGGCAAGTCGTTGACGAGCTGCTACACATTTCGTCATGGGTCCAATCGTTTCAGCTGCACTTCGCGAGCCGGTTAACGGCGGTAAAGTGGGCTAATCTAGCCCACTTGAACGGCGGCGCTGCACTCCGGCATTCGTTTCACGAGTTCAACATGGCGGCCTCGGCACCTCGGTAGGCGTCGTGCAGGCCTAGTTCACGAATTCCATGCACTTTCTCACGTGGTAGGGCAGAGTTCGTGCAGCACAAGATGGCAGAAAGCGCAACGGATGACAAAGCCGGCTATACTCGAGCGAATAATAACGACGTCCAACAATTACACCAGTGATATCTTTTTTTTTTTTTTGGTAATTGCGAGTGCCAGGCAACGTAAGCGGCACCGACTTTCACGTTTCACAACCGCCACAACTAGCGAGAGAACCGACCGTAGCAGAGGGCTTGCACGACGCTTGCACTCTCGCAAATTCGTTTCAGCAAATGTTGCGTTGCTGCTGCACTTGTTGAAATGTTCCCTGCATGACGGCAGCACTCGCCGTGAAGCAGTTCAGCTAGTGCTGGGTGAATCGAATGGACCTCATATATGGACATTCACCGCTAGGTGTACGCGTAAGCCAGCTTTACCTCGCATAGACTGCAAGTGGCATAGACTGCACACAAAAACTCGGCCGCTCATTTAATTCCATTATTATATGCTCATGTCTCGACCTGGCTTAAGCAATCTGAACACATGCTCAATCAACGGGGTCGCCCGGTTACAAGTGTACTAAGAATTCGAGAGAGAGAGAGAGAGAGAGAGAGAGAGAGAGAGAGAGAGAGAGAGAGAGAGAGAGAGAGATATTTCGGTTGTCACATACATGGCAGACTGGGAACGCCCTTTGATAATTCTTTCCTTTCATTCTCACGCTGTTTTCCATCTGGGACAAAGCGTATAGTGCTGGCGGCCTTCGCTGTCGTCCCAGATGGCAAAGTGCGTGTACACAGCTGCACTGAAAGCTGTCACCGCGTGTTTCCTGACTCGCTTTATTTTGCAGGTTGTTCCACTTACCTAGAAATGTGGAGTGTGTGCCTACATAGCTCTTCAAAGCGAAGTTCGCTGGTACACGCGCGTTATGTGCGCCGTGTAAGCCCCTTCTCGCAGTTCATGACGTCTAAACTCCACGAGCACTTTGGAATCGATTCTCGAAAGCATATGATAAGCAAAGCGGGCTGGGATGCTTGCGCTGAATGAAAGCAAGAAAGACGTTTAATCACGTGGACGAATGTTAGAGGTGACGATCTCCTGCTTGTACTTTTTGATGCGTGACATTTAAGACGGAGAGGCAACAGAGTTGCGGTAGATAGCAGTGCGTGACGTGAGGATGCAGTTAGAATAGTAAAAAGCATGTGGTCGTGCAGTCGGTGGTCTATATGGAGACATGGCATATGCCGAATGTAATATAAAACAACCCCAGCAATAACAAGTGCGAACCGAAAAGCATGCTTGAACTATATTTATAAGATTGAATAGCGCGAATTTGGCTAGAACGCGAAATGTCCGACAGAGATCGATGATTCACGTAAAGGCGAGAGCCAGGATCTTTGGTGGACCAACCCAGAATTCCCATACAAACCCATTCCACCGGTCTGCGAGTTTTAAGTAGTTTTTGCCGAGTCACGCTGATGACTGACTTCTGCCACGATCCTTTAGTGTGTCCTCCGCTGTAGTACCGACGCCCGAATTCATTCCATCGGTGTTCGTGTGTTAATCCATTTTCGCTGAGTCAGTATCATTTTTACTGAGCCATAATTATGACTATGACTTTTACCACCATTCTCCAGTACTTTTTGAACTTAGTACCCACTGCTAAAGGCATTTCATCGACTTTTGAGCGTCATATTTAAAAGCAGAATCATTGTCATTTTTGGCTGAGTGATTCTCACGACTACGACTTCTACCACCATTCTTTATCGTTTCTTCAACTATTATTTGGTACCAATTTCCGAAATAATTCCATCGCGTCTTGAGAGTTATTTCTTTTTTCTCTTGAGTTATAGTCATTACTGAGTCATTGCTATGTTCTATTTTCTCAATTAATGCTCATTTCTTAAACACTCAGGGATTTTGACCCATTTCCCCGCTTTGTCGAGCTCTTTATCATGATAATTTTAAAGACTATCATGACTGTGTATTACAGAGTTTATATTCACCGTGAAGTTACCTATCGAAAGATATGTGATGTTATGGGATTTGTAATGATGTCACTGAGTTGCCGATCATTTGAACACAGCCTTGGTCGATTTTTTCCGATTATTTGCTCCACTTATTCGAAGCCGCCTCAAAACTAAAGTCTCTTGATATATACTTTCCGCTGGGGAAAATGGGGGGGCTTTACTCAAAACGAAGCATATATATAAAGGCTTGCGGCGTAATAATGCTATGGTCGAATTAACGTTCCGATAAAAGCTGTTGATTGATTTCTGGGGTTATGATTATGAGAGGCGCCGTAGTGGAGGGCTCCGGAAATTTCGACCACCTGTGGTTCTTTAACGTGCACTGACATCGCACCGCACACGGGCCTCAAATTTCGGCCTCCATCGAAATGCAGCCGCCGCGGCCGGGATTCGATCCCGCGACCCTCGGATCAGCAGCCGAGTACCATAGCCACTAGACCACCGTGGCGGGGCCATAAAAGTTGTTGTGTCGTGTACTATACATTTACTGACATAGCCATAATTACACATGGCAGGACTAAATAGCGTGGAGCCGCGGAATATTTTGGACCCTATTTAGTATGCGTCATCCCATTGTCTTGAAAACACTTCTCTTGAAGACGTCCGCCGCGGTGGTGGAGCGGTTATTGGAGAGTTTTAGCAACGCTGGCTTACCGTACGGTAATAACGGTAATGCCGTACTGTCGCGGTCGGCACGCGGCTATTTTAGTCGGGAAGAGCTGCACTAGTTGCTCGGTGAGTACGGAAACGTCATCAGATGATAAAACTTGCTGGTAAAGCCCTCAGAAGTTCAATTTTCTAGGTGCCAACCACGACGGTACGGCATTACCGTACTTACCGTACGGTAAGCCGCCGCTGCTAAAACTCCCTATTATATCGTGCTCGGCTGCTGACCGGATAAGCACAGTGCCGCGGCGATCACATTTTCGACAGAGGCGGAAATGCTAGAGGCCCCGGGAAGATGCTAGAGGTCTTCCGCTACGGTGTGCCTCACGATCATATTAGGGAGCTTTAGCAGCGCCGGGCCGTACCGTCATGGTCGGCACGCGGCTATATTAGTCAACTGCAATATAGCTGCTCGGTGAGCACGGAAACGTCATCAGATGATAAAGCTTGCTGGTAAAGTTTTCACGAGCTAAATTTTCTACGTGCCAACCACGACGGTACGGCATTATACCGTACTTACCGTCACGGTAAGCTACCGCTGCTAAAACTCCCTATTGTCGCTTTGGCACGTAAAACCCCAGCAAAATTTTCTTGAAGACGTTAAGTACAAGGCGCCGCCATAAGTATATCCACAGCACAGCTTGATCCAGCTTTCGTAAAAACTGGCTTAGAGCGCGTTGAAATGTTAGATAGATAGATAGATAGATAGATAGATAGATAGATAGATAGATAGATAGATAGATAGATAGATAGATAGATAGATAGATAGATAGATAGATAGATAGATAGATAGATAGATAGAGAGAGAGAGAGAGACTGATGTCTTAGATTCATCATTCATCTACGCCATCGTAAATTGTTTGCTATATTATATAGGCGCGCGATATGCAGAAGTACAGGGGGCAGTTGATGGAGGCAGAAGGGACAGAGTGGTGGGTTCGGCCACCCTGAAGAATTGAGCGATCTGGGAATTAACACGCCAGCACCATGGTATGATTACGAGCTACGAAGTGCGCTAGAAACTGTGGAAAGTTGGAGTCGGCACAGAATTTAACCTGAAGAATGGAAGACGATTGCTATTCGACTCGACGTTCGCTGCCCTCTCCGATATTGAAGAGCGTTTCAAAGGGGAGGGGTTACTTTCGGAAGAGTCAGTGCAGATGGAACCAGTAACTGGAGCACGGACGAAATAAGCAAAGAACGCTTATATTGTATAGGCTTTTTTTAAAAAAAAAAAAAACTAGTTACGTAGTTGTACGTTCTGTAGTTGTAGATGTAGATATAGGATATATTCAAGAAAGAAACAAATGCTGTATACCTTGTAATAGATCGAACAAAATCCGCCTTCCCAAATGCAGGGATTGCAAGTTCAGCAAAGCCGGCCTTTGGGCAATTTTGTGACTAATCACCATAACGTGTGTGTGAAGCTGCACACAGATGAGGGCAAGGCAGAATGAAAGCCCCGCCACGGTGGTCTAGTGGCTACGGTACTCGGCTGCAGATCCGAGGGTCGCGGGATCGAATCCCGGCCCCGGCGGCTGCATTTCGATGGAGGCGAAATGTTGAGGCCCGTGTACTGTGCGTTGTCAGTGCACGTTAAAGAACCCCAGGTGGTCCAAATTTCCGGAGCCCTCCACTACGGCGTCTCTCATAATCGGAACTGGTTTTGGGACGTAAGACCCCAGAAATCAATCAATCAATCAAGGCAGAATGAAAAAGAATGCGAGTGTCTTGCCTGCTTGCGTTTTCTCAGATTTGTCCTGTTCAGTGCCCTGTTTCACGCCTAACGTTATAACTACAGGGTGTCAAAATGATTGATTGATTTGTGGGGTTTAACGTCCCAAAACCACCTCTGATTATGAGAGACGCCGTAGTGGAGGTCTCCGGAAATTTCGACCACCTGGGGTTCTTTAACGTGCACTGACATCGCACAGCACACGGGCCTCAACATTTCGCCTCCATCGAAATGCAGCCGCCGCGGCCGGGATTCGATCCCGCGACCCTCGGATCAGCAGCCGAGTACCATAGCCACTAGACCACCGTGGCGGGGCGTCAAAATGTCACATGGTTTCCTTCCCTATAGCCCTGTTTACATATACCCTATACTGACTGGGTAACTATTACTTATAACCTGCTTGAAACAGAGCACAACTAAAGCTCATCATAACGTATGGCATCTATACGTATATATAAGCAACACCCTTTCATCCGCATCGTGCGCAAAATGTCGTCACTGGAGCGATAGGAGAGAGGCCCGTCTTGCGGAGTTAAGGGAGAGCATCCATGGTCACATCTCTGGTCGCGAAGAAAGCGGCTGTTGTTTGGCTATTTATATGGAATATTTTGCTGATATACACAGCGCTATACGCGAGACGCATATACGCGGCAAGCCAAAAAACGGTGCACAGCTACACAACTATTTCTTTTTCTGCTTGACAAATGACAGCTCTTCCGTGACCGAGGTGATTCGTACGACGTGGAGTAAAACATTGGACATCCTTAAAGGAGTACTGACACCAAATTTCGAAGCTGAGTTTACTCTACTATACAACTCTCCTATATGCGTAGACAGCTCTGAGCAAATGTTAAGCTCAGGAAATGCTGATAAGATATTTTAATTGGACGTCAAAGTCAATGTTCACATGGTGTGCCTACTGACATCGACACTAGTGCGACGTCAGGCTACAGTACAAATTTTGATGACTTCACACAGCAGTATGGCAAGTTGTGATGACGTCAATTGCAAAAAGCATGCAGAATGGCCGCTCGTGCGTCACTCTCGGTCGTATGCTCTCGCCGTTCAGTCGCCGTAGTTGACAGTGCCCGTGAAGCGAGAGAGCGAAGTCGTCGTGTGTGCCCGCGTATAATCGGAAGGCAAGCTCTCTATGGTGCCGACATTTTGCCCCTGAAATGCCTCGGAGGTCTCGGAGGCCACCTTATAGCTTATCGCAGGCTCCGGAGCCACGCCGACACCCACCATGCGTACCGTACATTGCATCTTGCACTTGCTGCATACGCTGTGCGCGAGAGACCACTAGGCGAAAACGTCACGATTTTTTGCGGGAACACGTCACGAGGGCTCATTACTATGCACATACTGTTTCGTGACGTCAGGCTACAGTAGAAACCGAAACCGGCTTTTAAAGGCATGCTGTAAATAAATTTTCGCGGCGCTCTCACGCTTACCAGTACGTTTTCTGGGCTCTGGAGGTCTTGGCCTTTCATTTCATGCAAAATAATGCGAACTGAAAATTTTCGTGGCAGTACTCCTTTAAATTTAGAGATGTAGCGTCCACAAGAGAACCACAACGACTGAAAAATAAAAACAAGTTTTCTTTCCTTTCTTTCTTTCTTTTATTTTTAGCGCCATGAAAGCGCTCAAATGTACGTGTCGCTGCTTGACGTAAAACGTAAATGTTGGCTGCACTTCGTGAAACGTTTTCGTGCACTAGCGCGCAGTGCATGTACCTTTGCAACTGCAGTATAAGATTTGCATGTTGATGTTCTTGTTTGTCAGAAGTTAACCATGCAGATTACTCCAGTGAGCTTTAACCTGTTTATTTTCTTTTTCATTTTGTAACAGATGCCAAAGGTGGTGGGGGGGGGGGGGGGCGAGGAGTGGGGGGTGTGTGGGCATCAGTCTTTTCGATCTTATCTGCTACTCCCCGTTTTCCTTTTTCCCACGTGCAGTCTTTGACCGTGCACCAGTGCAATGCACTACGCGGCAGAGCGTTATCTGCCGTTATCTGCCTCATTTTTGTTTCCATCTTCTCTCTTTCACGTTTCCATTCCCTTTTCCCTAGTGCAGGTTAGCCAACGGAGCACATACTCAGTAAACCTATATCTGCTTTTCCTGCTTGTTTCTCCCTCCCCTTCTCTCTCTCACACACACACACACACACACACACACACACACACACACACACACACACACACACAGAGGAAACCAGGAAAGAATTCCATCTAAGTTAAAAGAACGTGATGGTGTGTGCAACTACCCAAGTATGCCACGTTCGTTCTAAGCATCGTCAGCAATCATGAATGCATACGCAGACACCGCCTGTACACCCCACTCGAGCGAGAAGCTACGTTAGCATTCTACGTCTTGAAAGACACTTGCTGTGCCAACGCTTTTCTTGCGTAACGCGACATTTCCGCTGTAGAGACAGCTGCCATCACTGTGGGGAAGCAGAGACCCTGGAACATTTGCTCCTGCGGTGCAGTTCTTTTTCAGCACCGCGGGAGGAACTCTTGAGCTGCTTCTGCGAGCATGGACTGCCGGCCGTCAGCGCCGAGGCGCTCCTTTGGCCCCGCTGTCGTTACCGCGCAAGAGACGCGGCCCACAGAGTAGTCGTGCGACTTCCTCAAGATGTCCGGCCTCGCCAGCAGGGCTGCTTCCTGTGTCACAGCAGTGCCGAGTAAAGTTGCAAGGCGGGCTAGTTGGTACGGCATTTTCGAATAACTATGGTAGCACAAGGCAACGGGACACAGCGCTGTGCGTGTGTCTCCGTGTTATTCTTGTGTCCCGTTACCTTGTGCTACCATATAGTTATTCAGAAATAGCAGTGCCGGTGTGCGGTGCCGGGTGACAACTCTCTCGTGGAGGTCGCATCCGAAACGAACTGAAACTTTCGTGTAAATATGTAAATAGTTCCTCTTTCCTATCTCGCTCTCTCCATGTTCTTATCCTTTGAAACCCCCCTCCCCAGTTCGCTTACTGGAGTCCGCGGTTCAGGTGTCAGCTGACGAGCTAGACAGTTACTGTGGTCTCCAGTAATTCCTTTTCCCTTTCCTCCCACCTTTTTGTATATATTTCTTTCAATAAACAACCAACGACAACAGTAACGCGATATTTATACCCAATTTTAACGACATCTACAATTTCTTTTAAAATGCGCTCTCGCGAAGCAAGCAAACGCAAGGCGCATTCCAATGATATGTGTTGTATTTTCAAAAATAATGTCTTAAGCAGATTTTTGTAAAATATGAGCTTTACTCTATGGGGATATACGATTTACTCTATGGGGATATACGTACCTCACACATCGTATTGCCGATTTTTAGACGTTTTACTCTATGGGGATATACGTACCTCACACATCGTATTGCCGGTCTTTAGACGTTTTACTCTATGGGGATATAGGTACCTCACATAACGTATTGCCCGGTTTTTAGACGCTTTACTCTATGGGGATATAAGTACCTCACATAATGTATTGCCGGTTGTTAGACGTTTTACTCTATGGGGATATAGGTGCCTCACATAACGTATTGCCCGGTTTTTAGACGTTTTACTCTATGGGGATATAAGTACCTCACATAACGTATTGCCGGTTTTTAGACGTTTTACTCTATGGGGATATACGTACCTCACACATCGTATTGCCCGGTTTTTAGACGTTTTACTCTATGGGGATATACGTACCTCACACATCGTATTGCCGGTCTTTAGACGTTTTACTCTATGGGGATATACGTACCTCACACATCATATTGCCGGTTTTTAGACGTTTTACTCTATGGGGATATACGTACCTCACACATCGTATTGCCGGTTTTTAGACGTTTTACTCTATGGGGATATACGTACCTCACATAACGTATTGCCGTTTTTAGACGTTTTACTCTATGGGGATATAGGTGCCTCACATAACGTATTGCCCGTTTTTAGACGTTTTACTCTATGGGGATATAAGTACCTCACATAACGTATTGCCGGTTTTTAGACGTTTTACTCTATGGGGATATACGTACCTCACACATCGTATTGCCCGGTTTTTTAGACGTTTTACTCTATGGGGATATACGTACCTCACACATCGTGTTGCTGGTCTTTAGACATTTTACTCTATGGGGATATACGTACCTCACACATCATATTGCCCGGTTTTTAGACGTTTTACTCTATGAGGATATACGTACCTCACACATCGTATTGCCGGTCTTTAGACGTTTTACTCTAAGGGGGTATAAGTACCTCACGTAACGTATTGCCGTTTTTTAGACGTTTTACTCTATGGGGCTACAGGTACTTCACATATCGTATTGCCGGTCTTTAGACGCTTTACTCTAAGGGGGTATAAGTACCTCACGTAACGTATTGCCGTTTTTTAGACGTTTTACTCTATGGGGCTACAGGTACTTCACATATCGTATTGCCGATCTTTAGATGTTTTACTCTATGGGGATATACGTACCGCACACATCGTATTGCCGGTCTTTAGACGTTTTACTCTAAGGGGGTATAGGTACCTCACATAACGTATTGCCGGTTTTTAGACGCTTTACTCTATGGGTATTGTGGGCTCAGGGCCGTGGCTTCTGAGCCTCTGGCCAGCTGAGGTTCCCAGAGATGGGCACACGAGCCATTAGAACAACGTAGTTTACTCGTTGCAAGCCCAGCGCCGACTGCCCAGATCCGCTCCACGCGCTCCGCCCCAAGCCGGCGGTACGTGCCACGAGCTAGCGTATTTTCTGATGATGATTGGCGGCGGAGGCAAGCAGCCTAATTCCCCACAGTATATACGTACCTCACACATCGTATTGCCCGATTTTTAGACGTTTTACTCTATGGAGATATACGTACCTCACACATCGTATTGCCGGTCTTTAGACGTTTTACTCTAAGGGGGTATAGGTACCTCACATAACGTATTGCCGGACTTTAGACGTTTTGCTCTATGGGGATATACGTACCTCGCACATCGTATTGCCCGGTTTTTAGACGTCTGACTCTATGGGGATATACGTACCTCACACATCGTATTGCCGGTCTTTAGACGTTTTACTCTATGGGGATTTAGGTACCTCACATAACGTATTGCCGGTTTTTAGACGTTTTACTCTATGATATACGTAACTCACACAACGTATATTAAGAGAGAGAGAGTCTTGTTGAGTGCCAGGGTTGTCCGATTCTTCATTTCAGCACCACATACACATTGTACGTATCATGGGTCCTTCAGGCAGTGTGTGCCTCGGGCACCAGCTATAGGATATAATCCTCAAATACGCCCAAGGCAGCAATCATTTGTCGCTCTTTGCGAGTAATAAAACTCATTCTCTCCCGGACGAATAATTCGCGCCTATATAGGTGTTCCGTACGTCGCAGTTTGCGGACCTTTCACCTCGCTTTTATGTAACTGTAATTTGATCTCATGAGAACGGTAACGCCTTTCTCGAGCTGATATTCTCGTTCGGCGTCAGATAAGACGTCAAAAAAGGAAACAAAAAAGCACTGCTTGATACAGCAAGTGATAGGATGTAAAGAAGAGGCGGGAAGACAAGCCGGGACTGCAAAATAAGATCGTTTATTATTCCTACGAACTATATACGATATATCCTACGACTGTCTGTATGATTCTGCCAGATCGCACAGTGCATGGTGCACTATACTGCATGGTAGCGCCCACTACGCGGCTGCACAGGCATCACGAAAAGGCCGCCTTGTATCGTTTTTCATCGAGCATTTAGCATGTATGCAGAAACGTTAACGGCACCCGCATCGCTTTTGTCATCCCAGCTCCCTGACGTCTTGTCACATGACGCACTCCTCCATTAGGCTGTAACCAGGCGCGTATTTCGATTGTCAACATTGTCGATGAACTAAACTTAAACGAGTGGATATTCAATGCGCGCGAACACCGAGCATGCAATGCAGACTGCATTGTGACGTGATTCAAGCGCGTACTGGACAATCAACCTCGCGTCATCCAATGCTTTCTCTACATCAACCGCGTTTCTTGTTCACTATTCCAGCGTCTAACCAGGAGACATAGCGCTTGTAGCAAAATGTACATACAGTCAACAATGTAGCAAGCGTAACAGTGAGCCTGCCTGGAGATAGTGCACGCAGCCAAAAGTATTTTGCTCGCATACAAATGTGTAGCTCGCAAGAGAACTTATTGTGTGCCAAACTGCAACGAGAAGTGCACACTTATCCATTTCTTATTTCACCTGCATGAGGCATCGTGCGTTCGGCCAGAACCTGGCAAGCACTGACTGTTGTCCCTGCAGATGACTAAACATATTTAGCAGACATATCTGAGAAAAAAGAATGCTTTCTATCGTCTGCCTTATGCTCACTGTGAACCTGAGCCGTGACAATGGCCACATTACACTGTCAGTTAACTACACAGGGTGCACGTTCTGATGAAAGAAAGAAACGACACTTATCAGAGAGCCATACCCGCTTGTGTAGTCCGACTTGCTTTAGCAACGACTTCTTTTTATCTTTCTTTGCCATGTATATATACAAGCAAATTAAACGGCGGACATGGCATGCAACTTGCTTTTACGCCTAACCTTCCACCTATATCCTCACCTACTACCCTCTTCGTTCATCTCAAGTTGTCCTCTATTGGTGTTTTCGATGCTGTAATCTTGTGTTAATGTGTATTACTCTTCCAGTAACGAGTGTGAATGCTCAGACCGTTTTTTCCTTATAATGAACTTTCCTTATAATGAACTTTTCCTTATAATGAAGTTTATACACGAACGGTGACTTGCGTGACGATCTACACTGGCACAGTGCCGTCACGCGGGCAGCCTTAGTATCCAGCTACAATACATCTTTCAAATCTTTGAGATCCGTTTGTGCACCAATAAACAGTCCACCATGTATGGGGCATCTGTATATCTGATGTACAGACCACTCAATTTATGCTTTCTCTGACCCTGTCAAACAATACTGCGGCGCTGACTTTGTGAACATATGTGTTTCAACGACTACCAAGAGCGCGCACGTGACAACGCTGGTTAACCTGTTGGTTAACATCGCTGGTTAACCCGTTTCCTTCTCTTATTCTGTGCTATCCTCGCATACGCATATCTAACTATCCCGTGCATGTCCGCTCCTAGAGGAACTTCTCGGGGAAGTGCGGGTCGTTGATGGTGACGCTGGCGTTCCCGTCCAGCTGCTCGTGGTCGTGCTGTATGCTCAGCTTGCGGCTCATGGCGCTTGTCAGCTTTGGGATGCACGAGCGCGGGATCAGGAACGTGGACATGTTGAACAGGTCCAGGAACACCTTGTACCGGTCGCTGCGTTGTCAGAGAAATGGCAATATAAAGAGTGAACGTATATGAAAAGAGGTAAAATCATGCCGTCTGTATAGCACAGATCTACAGTCCATACGGATATCTTGGGGAAAAAAGAACGGTATTAGTTGACAGAATGTTTATCCTGGTCCTGAGTTAAAACCTAGGACCCACGCCCTTCTCAGGTGGTCGCTCTACGAATCAATCAATCTAGCATGCTGTAAAGATGGCAGGATGAGGAGGCACAAACCGGAAACTCGGAGTACGTGGACACTGAACATGGGAAATCAGTTCTACAGGAATCCCCCTCGGAGGAGGAATCATGAAAGGGAAATTGTCATCTACCTGCACATAGCACGAAGCTGCAAGAAAATACACATGGATTGCCCAGAAAGAAAAGTTCTTAGTTGGCAAAAGGTTAGTGCGGCTCCGGCACTATTTCGCAAGATCACGGGTTTTGCAGGATGGAGCAGAACTAATACGTCACATTACGGAATGAACATGCAGGTAACTAACTAGCGCTGTCAGTAATTTTTCGGACGAAGAAATGACGAGAGAGGTTGGGTGGCTTGTCGAGGATGAATCGTTCACTGCAGAGCGAGACGAGGATAGGCGCGGAAATTACAGAAATGGGATCAGATGTCGTTTTTTAAAACATTTCACTGTGTCCTCTGAAAACTCGCGTACATTTACGACCGTGGAAATCCTCAATGGCAAGGTAGTGTCACGCCAGTTTAGTAAGCAGTCTATAAGATACGTTTACGTTTTGGCGTCCACAGGGAAGACGGAAATACATAATAGCACTAAAACGGCAAATATGCCTAGATTTATTAAAGAATGATGCATCGTACAGTTAATTATGATCTTAATTACAAACGCCCCGTTGTCCAGCCCAGTAGCCTTAAAGAGAAGCAGAACATGCACTGAAAACGTGCACGTTAAACAACCACACGTGTCCGAAATTTCCGGAGCCGCTAACGTTTCCGCCTCCCACGAAAATGCGACCGCGGCGGCCGGGATCGAGCCAGCGTTTTTCGGTTCAGTAGTCAAGCACCACAACTCTGTAAACATTTTGAATAGAGATCTTCCAAGATCAATACTCCGCAATATTAATTGCGCAAAAGATCTATCACTCTATGTCTCTTCCGCATAATGTGATACTTTTTCTTTAATTTTCACGTCGTCGCCAGCAAATGCAATGAACGCAGTGCACTTGGTAAAAGCATAAGGTACCTGAGCGTAGAGCGGAGATACTGGTAGCCAGAAGAACCACCCGTCCCGAATTGCTGAGATCCAATCATGCGCTGAACCATCTGCACGTGGTTGTCTGGACAGCGGAAGGACAGAAAAGAGGCGAGTTAAGGTTGATCATATAGCCACACTACATACCGAAGCATTCTAGATAAGCAAATCAGCGACACATGCGGGCAGGAACACGGAAGCGTGCATGGCACGGTACATGCAGCGCTTTTCCCCCAAGTAGAAGGAATCTGTTACGTGTCTATACGCATAACAGGACCCATTAAAAGTGGCACCAAGGAGTCGAAAGGCGCATTTGATACGTCAGCAGGACCCACATGCTCACGGTCACAAAATCCCGAGAACGTTATCTGTGACACTTAATCTTTGGGTAATAAACAGATAATTTTCTCTGTCTGCCAGAGGAATTGAGGACACGATAGGTTTCTATCTTTCTGAAGAAAATGACGTTTCCTCGTAACCAATATATCGAATGTGGCCGCAGAAGTATACTCGACACTTCATAGGAATGTCATCGTTTGTATCAAAGAAAGCTCTTTTCTACATGACCGTAACGGATCCTCGCCACAGAATATTTCCTGTCGTGTTGCATGAAGTAAAGAACCGCCTTTTCGTCATGGCGGCAACATTCATTGTGACCACACAATGCTTCCTGTCACGTTTGCCTGAAGTGGCAAACGGCCCTTTCTTCATGACCAGAACCTTGACCATGACTACAGAATGCTTCCGGTAACGGTTTCGTGAAGTGAAAAGCGGCCTTTTCTCCTTGACCGTAGCCAGAACGGACCCTGCCATAGCCTTGACCATGACCAAAGAATGCTCTCCATCATAGTTGCATGAAGTGAAAAGCGGCATTTTCTTCGTGACCACAGCGCTGAAGATGACCCAAAATGCTTCCAGTTACGGTTGCATGAAATAAAGAGCGGTCTTTTCTTCATAATCATGAACGTGGTCCGATGCCACTGGAAGCACTCAAGGCTTCTTGTCTAGCTGAAGCAAGAAACATTCTAACATGCCTGTAACAGTGTGCCTTGGCTTTATTTAGGTCTACCAGATTTTTTCACATAGGTTCTATGGTTGCAGAAAGTCAGTACGTGAGAAGTATTTTAAAATACGGCACTCCCAAGTCATGATGTACCTTAACGTAAAATTTAAAGGCTTGCATTCAATTTGGTCGTGAATTCGCGTGTTTTGTGCTTTCCCAGGGGCTATTCGAATTCACTTACCACTTTCTTTTGAATCTCCGAGATAGTACGGTGATCGTATATCTTCATGCATGCTTTAATGTTTGTGCATACGGAACACGCACAGGAGGATGCATAGCTTTGTGCACTTACAGCGCCACTTGGTCAAGAGTGAGTCGATGTCCATGAGAAGGGTGAGCAGGTAGTAGGGCTGGTGGAAGCGTGGCTGGTCGCGGTACAGGAAGATCATCATAGCGCCCTTCATGGCTTGGTGACTCAGACGACGCTCGCCTGCGCACACACGAATGCTCAGGGGTCAACCTTATAGGGAGTCTACTGTAGGAGCTACAGTGACACCAACAGAGAACAGAAGCGTAATAAAACGCACGCTGTGAAGGAAGCGGCCGACAAAACGGGGTACCGCAAGATACACAAAACAATCGGACGCCTTTACAGGGACGTCTGTAGACCCCTTTCATAAACTGTAAAATTAGCTTCCCTGCAATGCAGCTTGCCCTACTAATGGCGGCATTGGCAATCCGGCAAAAAGCGCGTGCAAGCACAATTTGATTACGATAGGGCATGTAAAATGTCGACGCAGCCCTTCTGATACAAACATTCCCAAAAAACGGGCCGCGGCATGTGCAACTTGAATTTTGACAGCATTAAAATAAAGACAGCTGTCGCCATTAGTAGGGCAAATGGGCAGTGCAGAGAAGCGCACTTGCGGATTATGAAAAGGGTCTATTACAAAATCACCTGTATAGCAAATGGTTCCTTAGACCATGCCTGTACGGTTAGCGTCACGTTGGGCAACCGTTACAACGAAGTGACTTGTATAGACAAGCAGTACCTCTGGGTCAAGGCGTTTGACCACAGCTTGATTAGGGTATATACTAGCTGCACACAGCAGCAGTCCGCGTGTAAATGGCTCATAGAGTGAGTGACACTGAGGAATTAAGCAGCGGGAATCCGCTTCTCCTGGACAGGAGGAGTAAAGGTTCTAGGCACTGTGAGTTGTCAACTTTGGCACAGACAGCGTCGTCGACGTATATTCCCAGAGCACGACGAGCGCGTTTGAGATCGTGATCCAGTTATAAAAACAAAGACAACAAACAGGATGAGGCTAGACAGATACATAGATGCGTTTCTAAAAATATTTTTCATTCGTAAGTGATTATGATCAAAAACTCCCGACAGCTATTGGAAGACGTGAAGAGTCGTTTAAGACACTGCTCCTTATTCTTAGAAAATCGTGTTCTTTTATTTTTATGCCTACGTTTTTGAATTTTCATTTAAAGCGCGAATCCTTTGCTTACATAGATGCCGCCAATGTCACGGAAATAATATTAAGCGTTGAGAAACACAGATTCTCCAAACAAATAAAGGTAACTATACTTAAACTGAAGTTTTCCGTTAATGTGTTCATGTAGCGGGGGCTCGAATAACTGCAATACAATATCAGGGCGGGCTTGCTCCCAAATCCCCTGTCTAAGAAGGCTTAAGGAAGCGATATTAACAGAGGGTCACACTGAGAACAAATGATCCTTTGCTGACCCCCCCCCCCCCCCAAAAAAAAAAAAAAAAGGATGAACTTCAAAAAATTCGTATGGTATACCTCTTCCAGGCTCACCTAAACCGAAGGAATTAAAGATAAAATAGGCGCGCCAATAAAGGAATGATCGAACCAACTTCCAGACAGCATAAAATAGTGCCTGCTGAAAACAAAAATACCTTAAGCCATTCGGAGCTCGCAAATGTTGCTTTTTCTTGCGGGGCTCATTTGGAACTTAGAACACTTATTGTCGCTTCACGGCAAGAAATGTGAATTGATTACCTCGTGAAAGCAGGGCGTTGTGTTTGTTAACGTCGAATAGAGTGTCGAAGGTCTCCTGCAAAGGAAATAATAGACACTGCTCACGGGGAGGAAGAAGCACACACACCAACGTGGCGACTCCATTAGTGAGAGACAGAGGGATTACCGAGCTTATGTAGACGGCGGCGACAAAACAGGAACCGAGGGAGAAAAAGAATTGAGGCACGGAACACGAGAGGCGAAAGGATTTATCGTCATCCCTTATTTATCTTAACCGGTTCAATTGCGAAGTTTTTCACGCGGCGGACGTTCCGTCAACAAACAGGCAGAAAACGCGTCGCGGACAAAATGGGTTCTGTTCCAATCATGTGGCACCCCTCCGACGTCCACACACCCCTGCATGGTCACTGTAATGACGAAGACGTGTCTCTATTGTAGCCCCCACCCCCCCCCCCGCGCTCCCCTCCGCCCACCCACTAGATTTCCGCTTTCGACGTCAATCCTGAAATGCCCTCTGCCCTCATTTGTTCGAAGACGAAAATTGGTGAACTGGAGTAAAAAATGGTTCTCAAGGGGCCCCTCGTACAGCCAAATTAGGCAATATAAATGGTCAAAGGAAATTTTTTTCATGGATCACTTTGACTAGTTAGGACTATCTATTACGAACTATCTAACTGCGCAGTGTGCGCATTCACGAAATAAAGGTCTCTTAGATTTCATTTAGCTCTCGCTTACATATCTGCCTCACCTTCGTTTTCTGCAATATAGCGTACCGTCAAATTAGAGTGACAGCTCGTCAAAAACACCAGCATGTCGTACCAAACGAAGCAGGAACGTACAAAAAGAAAAAGCTTCGTTCACATTACACAGCAACACTCAAGAGCTCTTTAGTAAGCAGGCACGTTGAGATATGTGTACAAGAAGAAATAAGTAATGGATGAACATGCTGACTCGACGTCGTTTTCTAGATCGTCCTCGTGACTGGCGAAACGTCACAGATCACTGTGGCTATGGTTCTCGACGGAAGCGAGGTTCTAAACAGAACTGTCGGCAAACTCTTACCCGTTTTTTGGCTACACTGCTGAGGACAGCGTCATTGTTGTCAGCCTGGGAAAAGAACAAGACAAAAATTAAGTAAGGAAGGGAGGTGGGGATGCACGAGTTCGCACGCACACGCCCCCCCCCCCCCCCCACACACACACACCACATGCATACACATGTAAGCCCATGGACGAGTTAGTGTGTATTGTGTGCACTACAATTAGGTACGTAAGCTGTGTAACCTATTGGAGTTGCTCTCGCAAGTAGGTTTCCGTTCTAATAGCTAGCTACATTATTATTGTCCCACAGCTGGACAGCTATTGAAATTGGCGTGACACAAATGAACGACAAATATAAATGTTTGGCGGCTATTTGTTACGTAAAAAGAAATCGTATATACTGCCTCTAAGGTTTTCAATGCTTATTTTAAATGTGAAGCATTTCTTGGCGAACTTAAGTCACTTCTGACCGTATCTATCTGTCTATCTGTCGGTGCTCCCCTGGACGTCTCGGTCGCATGGTATACCTAAATATTTGGGAGGTAGGGTATAAATGTATGGCGAACATGAATGACTGATATTTCCATCACTAACATGATATACTAGTCATTTACGTCACGATTAACGATACTGCAATCACGCGTAGTTTTCTGCACATCTCGCGGTACACTGCATTCAAGATCGGCCCACACACAGGACGGACGGCTTTAAGAGATTCCGCTCTCAAAACAAGGAAGGAACACCGTTTGTCTTTGCTTGATAATGAAATGTACGCATAACAAACGCACAGGCACATGTACCAAGCGGTAGGGGATCATCGGACATGGGCCCTCGAGGTACCAAGCAAGTAAGCTACCATACGGTGGCTCCTCCCACACGGTGTATAGAGTAAATAAACCTATTACACCTCCAGTGGAGCTTGTCTAACGTGAACTGCTCTTCTGAGGTGTGATAAGCACTATCGTAGCAATAGATATGTTCTACTGCCATTTGTTGTGCTTTTGTGCAACTTTTCTCGATCTCCTAGGAATACTTCAACGAGCGGCGCTTATAGCATATCAAAGCACCACGCCAACGTTACGTCGTACCGTGAGCTACGATTTAGTCACCACGATGTTGCAGACGCCCATGGTTAGCCAACGCTAAGCGTACTCGTGTGAGTGCACTCATACGCTTTGCACCAATACCTTCATCCCATTCGTCACAATTGAATGGATGCCAAACAATTCGTCATAGGCGATATCCTCACCGACTGCTTCGCTTGACACCGATTCCCACGATGCGTGGGATGTGCAGAATTTTTGTTAATGGAACAAAGCAACGTTCTTATAGAGGACGATACGCAGGAGACATCATACGAGGCAGCCGTAGCGTGTGCAGCCTAATGGACAGAGTATGAAATCACATCGCGATGACTAAAGACATGCGGGAGCAGGGAGCATGCCACTGAACGAACATTGACAGTCCATCCAAGCAGATGAAACAAAACAAAGTTAAAACATTTTTCCTGAAATGTGTCACGCACATGTCTTTTCAAACACAACTGGCGCCCAAGACATGAACAGCGACACTAAGAAAATATAACGGGAAAAATAAAGTGGCATAATCGAGCGAAAAGGCAATGGAGAAAGGAGCTGTTATTACGTACACACGCACACACGTTAATAGCATTGATATTAATGAACGAACAGCATAAGCTGTAGTATGTTCTAGTAAACTAATACAAATAGCAGTGCATCGATCATGTGATGCACTGCTATGAACATTCCGGAGCATTCGTACGCACTGTGCGCGTTTTTACGAAACGGAAAACAAAGCAATATTTCAAGAAGAGGAACTGCGTGATGTAACTAACGCTGAGCAATATGTGATGCCAGTCATCGTGCACACAACCTACTTATTAAAGGAACGACACTTGAATCTTCTTGACAAATATGTATGCCAGAAACACGTACACATACTACACATATTTTAAAGATAACTTAGTGTCCCTGCTATATTTCATGCCGCTGTAGCCGTTATTACCTGACGATCTGCTTTCACAAAGAAAAAAAAAGAACATAAAAAGAAAAGAAAGAAAGGGGGTGTGCCGGCATCAACGATAAACGAATAGTCCGCCCGATAACGGGCTTATCTTCTGTCCGCTTAAGATAACCAGCTTATCATTTGGCATTGACATCATTCTGACACTGAAACACAATGTTAAATGGGTCACTTGATCGACTATAAGATACTGGGCAAATGAGTTCTGCGGAAACCCGCAAGGTGGAGTAACGTAGTATTGTGCTACAAAACGGGTGGATGCCAATTTTCCCTATCATATAAGATACTCATACACCACTCTGCTTTTTGCTCTGGCGTTGTCTATCTGTGCCATAATTATTCCATGCGTTACCGAGCTCTGCTGACAAGGATATCACGCTGCGTCACTTATTTTGCATTGTTTTAGCGCTGTAGCTCAGCTCCGCCTCGGAAAATCAGCTCTGGGCAACCCAGAAGACTGAGGAAGCCATCAGAAGACAAGGTCTTCTGAAGACAGAGAAAAAAAAAAGCGGAGAGGGAAAGGCAGGGACGTTAACGAGTTACGGACAACCGGTTTGCTACTCTACACATGCGGAGATTGAAAGACGTGGGGAAAGAGAGCAAACAGAGAGAGAGAGAGAGAGCACATAACACAGTGCACACACACATGGTCAGACAGTCACAGTCCATCGCTCTTGCGTTGTACGCGACATCGCTGTCAGAGCCGCTTGTCTAAGCCTGTTTCTTTTAGAAACCTCAGTATTTCTTTCGCCGCCCTCAGCTGCAACGCGTTTTGTAGACGACATTCAAGAATGGCTTCGACGGACACTGATCTGTCGTCAAGACTCACTAGAGTGGACGCAAGGGACCAAGGATTGTCTCTGAACCCCATGTTGAGGACAAGGTCTTCTGGACATAACCATGCATGCAGGTGGCATCTCCTGCCCCGTTCCAAGAACACACAGGATGAATTATAAAGTTCTCTCTCTCTCTCTATGTCTCAAGTATATGAGAGGAAATGGCGAACACGCGCTTTTTGCTTGGCTCCCTCGCGATATCCCGATGGCATCGCGTCCCGATGGCATTCTGTGTTTCGTTGGCATACCAGAGTCGCGCACAACTCTGCCGGGCCATAAAGTAACGCGCCGACACGTGTCCTTCTGTACAAGACAAGAGCAAAAGAAAGCAAGACGCTCGCCGTTCAGTGTGACCAAACGGCCACTCGGTCCGGGAGCGCATATGAACACGCCCTGTGGTTGCAAAAGGGGCAGCCACGTAGCTATCGGTGCTTGTCATCTTGGGCACGTAACAGGCATGTTTCCCAGCTTGAGGCCATTGGAGGCGGCGCTGTGGTCAGTTTGCTTTTCCTCGTATCTGCGTCGACACGTCCGCTATCGCGTCGTTTGGCGCACACAAAAGTACGTGTCGCGCACAGGCAGCTTTGATATGGTATACGTATACAAGAAAGAGTTAAGTCTGTACGGACTGTGTGCCAGAATGAAACCTAACATATACGTTTCTGCTGGTCGGTGTCTGTAGTTATACACCGGTCGGTCACCTCTCCCGCCGATGGACGCTTAGGCGTACGATATGACTGTAGGAACATGCATACAAACCGCATCAGGATCAACCACTGCCTTCCAACTATGCGCACCTCGATGCAATAAAAGCGTGCAGCGTTGGGGAATTCATGGACGTCGCGTTGGCGATGTCACAAGGGCCCACAGAGCGTGCGCAAGTGCAGAAAATTCGCTGCCTACTCACAGACAGAACAGACAGACAGACAGACAGACAGACAGACATGGAAAAGTAAGAAAAAGCAGAGAGGTTCACCGGACATTCCCTTCACATCAGAAGGCGGCAGCCTTCGTCGGGAATCGAACCCTCGCCTCCAGCTTCACAGCGCAACGGCTCAGTCCACCTTGTTGCACCATGGTGCATGTCCTGGTGGACATAGCGCTGCACGGTTTTAGCGATCCCAAGTGAGCCGCCGCGATAATATCAATCAACTTTAAAATTTTACTCAAAGCGTGTAGCACGATCGCGAGACACTGAGGTTTGTAGAACGAGCATTAGAAGACGGCCACGCGTCGCGGCCTTCACGCGGAGAAAAAAAAAGTTCGATGCAGGCATTCCCGGCGTGCGATGTGTAATTGAAATGCCAGACGCGAGCTGTGTCTGCTGATACCCATCCTTCCGACAGGAAAGCCTGCAGAAAAAGAATCAGGGCGCACGTGATGCGTCGGCGCCCTAGGTGGCATGCCCTTAAGAACATCACACGTGCCAAGATTTGGGCGGCTCGCCCTAGGGCGAGCCGCCCTAACGTGGCACGTGCCGTGGTCGTGATCGTGGTCAAGTCCACAACTTGACCGCCGATCACCATGTGTAGCCGCATATCGGAAATACAGCCTAAATGTCCTTCGAGACGCTTTCTGTTGTTGGTTAATTCGTGCGACTCTCGGATTGGAATGGAAGTTACAGAATCGTAGCGACTTGCATGGGCTCGTTGGTTGCACATCAGGAACGTTTTGTAGCGCAATAAAGACGTGGACAACAAAGAAACACAAGAGATGACATACGAGCGGTAACTACCAACGGAAGTTTATTGAACACCACACGTGTTTTATACTTTCACCTGCACACTGATGTGCGGAGGCAATCGATGCGCTAGAGCGCCATTGATCTCTCTCTGACCAATAGCGCGAGGCCTTCCAGTGTGTCAGTGAGTAACGTTGATGGTCAGGGTTTTACAGAAGTGAACGAAAAAAGAACTTTGGTGTCTTAGGCGATACCTGAGGGCTGTGCTTGCCCGAGCTCGTTGGTTGCACACAGTGAAGAGGGTTCCAGCCAACTACTTCGACACGGACAGAAAGATCGACGACACACCGCTGGACTAGCAACTGAACGGTTATTGAAACTTTTCCCATATTTATATACCACTTTAACGTAGTCAAGAGTTCGACGGAATACCGTCTGGTCAGGTAAAGGCATTGTTAGTGGTAAAAGGTCACTGACCAGTGTCAAAAACAAAAACAAAATGACGTTTCGGGGTCCGTACGAATCCCTTGTTCACAATGGAATGAAGGCAGATCACCAGGTTCTTAAGTAGCGTTGAGCGCATGACGCAAAGTCCGGGAGTACACATGGTTGAGGGTGCCAGATGATCTATTGATTGTGCTTCTTGTTGTCTGAATTATCAGTGATTCGAGATTGAGCCTTGTTGACCAATTCCTCTCCGTGGCCATGATGTGCGCATTGTCCCAGTTTATCTCGTGGCCCGTCTTCTCGGAGTGCTCTGCGAGTGCATTGGTCACTGTGTGGCCACTAATGACTTCATAAACAAGATGAAGAGCATCACTGTGGACACAGACGAAGTACTGGTTTCTTTTGACGTCTGCTCCCTCTTCACAAGTGTGCCCGTCGACCTTGCTGTGGAAACTTCCAGACAGTTACTTCACAAGGACACGACATTGGCAGACCGCACACCATTCGACGTCACTGAGCTCTGCAACTTGTTACGATTCTGCCTGTCCAACACTTACTTCTCGTACAAGGGCGAATTCTACAGGCAAGTTTTCGGTACCGCTATGGGAGCATCCATTTCAGTCACGACTGCAAATGTAACAATGGAAGCAATTGAAAACAAGGCATTGGAGTCATTTAAGCTGAAACCTAAGTGTTTCTGAGATACGTCGACGACTGCTTTTGCGTCATAAAGAAGAAGGACGTGCAACCTTTCCTTGACTGCCTAAATGGCATCGAGCCTTCCATCAAGTTCACTGTGGAAGAAGAAAAAGATGGATGCCTTCCGTTCTTGGACGCAATTGTGAAACGTACGCCAACAGGTCTCGCCTTCGACGTATACCGAAAGCCAACTCACTCCGGTAGATACCTTGACTACGAGTCAGTCCATCCGGTAGCCCACAAACGCTCAGGGGTCCGTTCTTTAGTGCAACGAGCCATTCGCACCTGTTCTGATACAAGAAGCCTGCAGGAAGAGCTCAAGACCATTGAAGATGACCTCATCAGGAATGGATACCCCAAATATTTTATTAAGAAGACAACGAAACTCATCATGCGTAACCAGCAGCAAAACAGTCAAACCATTGATGGCGTTGCGTCAGCACACAAGCGCGCAGCGATTCCGTACATTCAAGGTATAAGCGAGGCCCTAGCTCGCGCATTTAGAAAACGCGGTGTTCAGATTGCGCATGTGCCAACAAGCAAGCTCAAGGGTGACTTGCTAAATGTGAAGGATCCTCTCCCCCGGCAACGTTTCCCTGGCGTGGTATACAAAATCCCGTGCGCCGACTGTGAATCTGTATATATTGGTGAAAGCGGAAATTTTTGCAAGCGTTTAAAGCAGCACAAAAATGACGTCGCCAAAGGCCACACAGTGACCAATGCACTCGCAGAGCATTCCGAGAAGACGGGCCACGAGATAAACTGGGACAATGCGCACATCATGGCCACGGAGAGGAATTGGTCAACAAGGCTCAATCTCGAATCACTGATAATTCAGACAACAAGAAGCACAATCAATAGATCATCTGGCACCCTCAACCACGTGTACTCCCGGACTTTGCGTCATGCGCTCAACGCTACTTAAGAACCTGGTGATCTGCCTTCATTCCATTGTGAACAAGGGATCCGTACGGACCCCGAAACGTCATTTTGTTTTTGTTTTTGACACTGGTCAGTGACCTTTTACCACTAACTATATACCACTTTATAGCGAATGCATCCTCACTGATTACCAGATTACTCTTTCTTTTGATTATTCCCTTCTATCAACCATTTCTGCGCATGAAACATACCTGAGGACCACTGAGTTAAGTGCCTGACTGTAGGTACGCTGCGCCATATCCGTGAATCATCTATCACTCATGCGCTCTCTCTCTTTTATCACACACCGGCTGTTTCCATAGCCGCGTAGAGGGTAAGAAACTAGGGATACTCTATGCACCTTTCTAGATGCGAAGCAGTTTATGGTGGAGCCTGTTCCGTCCCTGCGCTTTCCACACCCCCACTGCGCATGCGCAACAGCTGGCCCAAGCTGGCAAGGAACGAGGACGCGCCCTCGCCCGCGAGAGACAACGCTGACGGAGGCAGCGTCTGCTAGCGAGTTTCTCTTGACTGAAAATACAGACAGCTCGCGCTGCACAACCGTTCACCGGCCACCCCGTATAAGGCACTGGACCTTGACCTGCAATGTAGTGCCGGTGGGAGATATCTCTTGTGCGTAGTGGAACCACAAGGATTCGCAGCGTGCGCTTTAACTAAAAGTAATCCGGAACTACGCACAATCTAAGATGTGGGAGCGCAGGAACCTCAGAAAGACCAGGAGCATAAATGACAACGCGTATGTAAATATCCACACACGTTGTCACTCATTTACATGCACGAATGGGCAATGTTACGGGTGATTTACGGTAACACCGAAGGATCCACAGTGCTTCGCCCACTCGTCATGGTTCACTCCGGGGAGATGCGTGAATTTTTTTTTCCATAGAAGGCTCGCTGGGCGCTGCTGTAACACTCGCTTGGCTGTGTTAAGTATGTGTGACCCCAAATTGCGAATTCCCTAGTGCGTGCAGTGCAATAATATCTGGCTCACATGTTCACAGGCACTGATCGGCACCATTTTCTGACGTTGTTCAGAAATTGTTGTAGGGCAACTTCAGAGCAAAATTTGGTTATTTTGCCTTTCTTTTTTCACGTGGTTCGGCCATGCTTGCTCGGTGGTAAGTTCTCGCACAAAAGAAAGAGCGATGTAGAGTCGAGAACAGATGTGATGAGGTCGGCCGTGGAGGCGGTGTAGACATACTCACAATCATACGCAGGGGCGTATCGGTGGAAGATCGTGGGATATGAAAGCCCGCACTGTTATCGCTATCAGTGATTTCACATGTGACGAAACCGCCATAACTTTTAATAGCTATTTCCAGCGTTCGCTGTTTCGGTTTACAAGACGAAATGGTGCGCTGTCGATCGCGACACAGTACGAAAAGCGATATCTAACTGTTACAGTGTGTATGCACTGCACTATCAAGGTTGCCGTAGTGACACGTGGAAGCTTGCCTTGAGCTTGTAATAATAATTGCTGGGTTTTCACGTGCCAAAACTACGATATGATTTTGAGGCATGCCGTAGTTGGATGCTCCGGTTATTTAGTGCCTGGGGGTGTTCCAGTGTGCGCTGACATGACATAGTGTACACGGGTCTCCAGCATTTATTCGTCTTCATTGAAATGCGACCGCCGGGGCCAGGGTAGAACCTACATTTTTTGGGTCAGCAGCTGAGCAACTGTGTCATCGCCGCGGCCTTGCTTGTGTTTGTAGGAAGCGCTTTCAATGTGTCGTTTGTCATAGCTTAGAACGATTCTCTGCACGTTCTGCAAAGCTACAATCCTGCTTTACCAAAATTACTTTAGGTATCGGCTGATGCTGGTTTGGCAGCATTCTCTACCTTTTCATTCCTGGCCATTCATTCCTGGTCCTGGCCACAATGAAAATAAATTCCATTTCGTTCCATTTCTGGACTAACGCAGTCACATGTACGTCCAGCGTATGCTATCGCCGCCAAGAATTAAACGACGAAAATTATATTTGTGATGAGAGGCCGTATTGTCACACAGACACACAGTTTCAGTGCTTTAACCCTGTCATTGACATTGTTGTCGCCAAAGTCGGCCGGTCAGTGCGTCGGACGATAAGAAATACAAAATATTCCTCCACACAAGAGATCAATAAATGCAATAAATGCACGCATGTCCCTCTTTTCAGAGTGTCAATGCCGGCGTACTATACTCACGCGTAAGCAGTGAGTTCGCTGGAATTGCGTTCAGTGTAGTATATCGCAGCCCGCAGCCACAAGTATAGCCACGAGCCCTCTGAATGCCGATGTACGCCAAACGGAAGCCCTGACTTTTCGCGGATAACGCATTTCCGGGGGGCTTTGCCCGCCGTACGCGCGCATGAGGTATTTACGTCATGTGAGACTGCGATAGCGCGCAACCTGCGTTTAGTGATAATACACCTTTGTCAAACCTTTGGTCTGGGAACAATAGCGGACTTTGTTGCAGTAGCAGGGCGTAGACGACGATGTGGGCACGATTAAGAGCAAAATGACAAAGCGTCAACGTCGAACTACGTGAGCACACGCAGTGCTTGCACGAAACCGTGCGGCAGCTCAACGCTAGAACTGGCAACACAGTTACGCGAACGGAAGCTGTTTTCAGGCAACCGTTCTTTATGCAAAGAGATGTTCCAACCTATACGTATAGCTAACACTGACGTCATCCTGACGTCACCGGCTATAACGCTGTTGCAGTAACGCCGGGCCGGCAGGTAGGAATTATTTTCTGGGAAAAGGGGGATCTATTTTCACTGTTTATTTTCGGTAAAAACCGCAGTATGTACAATAAGTGACTTTTTAAATGCAGGGTTATAAAAAGGCTTACACTTTATGTTACACACTATCCCCCAACCAAAATTTCGCGAGGGGCCGCCCTCCGCCCTGGCTACGGGCCTGACTCAAGCACAAAGCAATTTCCGCGTAATGATATTGTGTACTGGTGTTACCACTGGGGCCAAGTTTGGGTAGGGTGAGAAGGTTGAGCGCGGGTAGGGTGAGGGAAGGGGTAGGACATGCCACAAGCTTTTCCTGTTTTAACTCTGATACCCGAACCTACTTTATACTGTTCGGTAAATCAATCAATCAATCAATCAATCAATCAATCAATCAATCAATCAATCAAGTAGAACGTGCACGTACCTTGGCATCCTCTTCCATTTGGTCGAGCATGCGTTTCACGACGTTTTGGTACTTCTCCCAGAAGTTAAAGCCGTGAGGCTCGAGGCCGGGGGTCCGTTCCAGCCACCTCTACGGCCCAGCAGCGCCAACGCCGGACCCGGGAACGAAAGAAACAAAGTCAGGCAATGTCCAATCAAGTCCTTCGCCTCCCTGCATTATCATATCAAAACGTCCGAGGCCAGCGCTCCCGGAGGAACTTCACACAGAAAACCCTATTCGCCTTACCCAAGGTTGCTGGGGTATACGTATACGTACTTCAACGTGATAGCGATGTTCGGTATACGTGGTTACTTTTTGCTCATCTCTATTTCTGTACGTCCTTCAAACATCCTTCCCATTTTATCACCTGGTGGTTTGGCACACAAGATCACATGGATTAATATTACTTCGTGAGGAACCTATCCGGACTGACAGCACGCTAGAGACTTGCTGGAAAGCCAAGTTAACACGTTTCATCTCTAAGGGTGTCGCCATATAATCGTGGGTCCTCTTTTCCCTCTTACGTAATGCCCACGACGGCGAAAAGGGTCGGCTAAGGACAGCTTCGCTTTGAATAGTGTAACAACAGTTCAAACGTTCACGTGTACCCACAACACAAACAAAACAGACGTTCCTGAGCAGTACGCAAAGAACGAATGTTTTCGTGGAAGTTTGCACGCTCAACACTGTATAAACATTGTTCTTGCCAACACGCATAAGAACCCGGCCACTGAAGTAACAATGCGGATCAGGGAGAACTCGTCTATATAGCTGCAGTTGAATAAATAAGACAGACGCTCAACGGTTGCAACGTCAGAAAAGTTGCAGCAGCGAGGCTTTAGAACTTTTGATTGATTTCTGGCGTTTTACGTCCCAAAACCAGTTATGAGTTTGAGAGACACCGTAGTGGAGGGCTCCGGAAATTTCGACCACCTGGGGTTCTTTAACATGCACTCACATCGCACAGTACACGGGCCTCAACATTTCGCCTCCATCAAAATGCAGCCGCCGCGGCTGGGATTCGATCCCGCGACCCTCGAATCAGCAGCCGAGTAGCTACCAGACCACCGTGGCGAGGCGGTTCACGACTTTTCATGTTCCCAATAAACTTGTATGCTTATGCGCTGTCTAGACTTAATTAAATTTAATTTTCGTGTAGCCACTTGCTACAGGTGTCAAATTTTTGGTTTAACAGTTACAACCTGCATTACAGTACTTGAATCTTACATTCAAAAGCTTTGTGTGATGAAGGATGATATGCATATATTGAAGTAAAACTTATAACCAATGTGGAGATAAAGAGAAAGCGTATGCACCTCTACGAGCTGTAGTAACGTCAGTTCCTTCTCGGACTCCTGTATCATGTGGATGGCGGAAGGATCCTCGAACACCTTCTGGTAGTGCTGCTTGCCGTAGTTCACTCGCAGCTCCTGAGAGTGAAACAAACGCATGTCCTTAAATCTATTCCGCAAATAATTCCGAAAACAAAAACTTGGTATATACCAAGGTGGTGAGTTGAGTCAGTCGATAAATGTTAACTGCTGTGATCGATTTATGTGTTACCTCTGGATTTTGCAGCAGTTAAGTTCTTTCGCTTTTCTTTTTTTTTTAGGGGGTAGGGGCGTGAGGTTTGTGCGGTG
Organism: Hyalomma asiaticum; assembly: GCA_013339685.2. NCBI lineage: Eukaryota > Metazoa > Arthropoda > Arachnida > Ixodida > Ixodidae > Hyalomma > Hyalomma asiaticum. The sequence goes on from CM023483.1 coordinate 62,883,856, forward strand.
TAGAACGCCGATGCAACTATACAAAACGCAGCTGCTGTTGGCCATGTCATCATACTCTCACTCTGCTCAATTCAGCTATGCTCTCCGTCGATAAATTCTTGTACTATAGACATAGTAGTTCCTAGATAATTTCCTGTACTAGAAAGTGTTCAGCCACATTATTATGCGCAGATGCACATAAATTGCCTACAGTGCAATAGCAAGATAGTAAGGACTTAAAATCAAATCAGATTTGCTGGCTGACTTTCGGTAACCTCAGGAACGGCCGGGATGATCACCTCCGCTGTTTCGCTGTTGAACACTTGGAATAAAAATGAAAAGGAAAGTACAGTTTCGTGCACGACTATAAAACGAGACCGCCATTTTGTGAGGAACACACTTACGGCCTGGCCTTTCAAATACGTCGATACATCGTTTTAAATTAATTATCCGTGTGGTATGTTTGAGCTCTGGCATGCTTACTATACGGAATATAACAATGGACATGCCGCTGTTGGCTGGAACTGGCTTAAAATTTATTTATGTATGATAATGCAAACACAATACTATAAACACTACCATTAGTGCGGCTTCCACGTCTCTTCGAGTTTTCTGCGGCAGCCAGCTTTCTTGGGTGGGGGTCTCGCAAAGTTGTGCGCTTAAAATAAAGTGGGGCAGCTTTCACGATCAGCTTTAACTTGAAGCTTTTTCGGACGAAGGAAATGCAGCCGGAAGCGGCTTCCCGATTGTTTCACGTGCCATTGCATTATGATATACAGTGCTTAGCGAATCAAACGCGATAATCGTATCACATGTTTGCCGATGCTATCTACGTCTTCGCTTTGCGCTGGAAACACCGAGGTGATTCGTTATTGCACTCAATGAAAACGAGAGACTTTTTGAAGCGTCGGGATTCAGTTTCGTCCCTGTCTGACCACCACGCGCAAACCAGTAGCACGTAATGCGCCGACCATCATGCGGTCCGCGTACACCGCGTTTTCTTCGCTGAGCACTGTACACGTATGTGTCTTACATGCTCAGTCTGAGCCACTAATGCGATTAAATATTTCAACAACGTAATTCGTTAGCCATCGTCCTGGCTGTTCCACTTTCCCCATGTAATCTATTTTTTTTTTTGCGTTTTAATTATTATGCTCAGTGATGATCATTTCCTCCTGGGTCGGTGTACACCGATAGTGTTTTTATCTCAATTTCAGCGACATTCTAGCGTTTGCGGTTTCAGAGGACTGCGTTATTCTTTTTATAATTGGCATGGTACGAAGTTGTTCCCGCGCTATTAATGCGTTGATATATTGTATAATGAAAATGAGGGGGGTGTATACACGCAGTTATACGCGCGTAGTTCATGCATAAAAACGAGTTTGTTGAAGCAAACGCATGAGTGCCAATGTTGTTACGGTGCGTAATGCATACCATGCACGACAGTGGCACATAGGCTTAGAGAAGAGCTAGCTAGGAGTTGAGGACGAAGGCGATCATGACGATGGATACGTCAGTCAAGAAGCAGTATTTTGCATCAGTGTCTTATGTGTCTCGTTACAATATATAATGGGATGCTGAAAACGATAATGAATCGTTACAAAACTTATAGCTGTAAAAAAGACGCCGCGAACATAAAAACCATTAAGTGCGAAGTCCCGCAACAAAGTTGGAAGTAAAGCATGCACGTCTTCCGTACTTTTCAAAACAGGTCAAATGAAAAATGAGCACCATTTCACCATTTCAAGAAGTGCGTACAGAGTACCAGAACGAAATTGTGCAGACTGGAAAAGCTTGAACGACTCACACGAAAAGCATTTAAGCGCACATTAATTACTTGAGGTAGAGTATAATGAAGGCTCTCAGTTTTTGGTGTTAACTTGTAGAAAAATTCGGAAGGCATTCTTCAACGCTTATCTTTCTGTTTGCTGCAAGAATTTGGTGATCACCGATGGTTGTATACTTATGTTTTAAAGCTTCCAGGCTACTTGAAATGCGAAATTGTTTTTTTGTTCTTTTTGCTTGGGATGCTCGCACGTTATTAAAAGGGACACTAGCCAAGGAAAAATGCAGCCAGAATACAGAAGAGTATAGCTTTATCCTGGTGAAACATGCACAACGATGGCAGATCCGTAATTTAGCACATTTGTTAAGTATTATCCTCAGGTTGTAAAGATCATCATCATCATCAGCCTATCTTACGTCCACTGCAGGGCGAAGGCCTCTCCCAACCCTCGCCATCCTTGCCTGTCCTGCGCGAGCTGATTTCATCTGACACCTGCGAATTTCTTAATTTCGTCCCCCCATCTTACTCTCTAGGAATACTTAACAAGCTTCATGCCAGTTATGGCTTATGACAGCGCATAATTTTCTGTTAACCACTATTAGCATACAGCATTCGTTCTCTTTTAGGATAAAGCCGAATCGTGAGAAAATTTGTCAGTGGATGCTTTTTGGCCTTTTGTTCTTATTTTTCATTTAAATCAATGGCGCGGAACCCTGCGTGTAATACATATTCTAGGTGGCTGATATAAATGACTGACACACGGGTCACAGCATTTCGCCTCTATCGAAATGCAGCCGGGTGCCATAGGCACTAGACCACCGTTGCGAGGTTATTTCAAGGAAATAGACGAGCACGTAGTATTATGTGCGTCTTCACTATAGCACGACACAATGCGCGCATTTGACGATTGGGATAAGTTCGTTCTTATATAAGAGATAGCGGAGCCAGCATGTGGAAATGAGGACAAGGTACAAAAGATAACCACAGAGTGCTTGGCTAACTGGCTGAGCGTTAATTACTGAATTCGTCTGCCATGGCATTGGCGCGAGCCTTTTCAGAAACGGTTGCATCATTCTGCCGCTCCGGCTGCGTTCCCTGGGTTTTCTCGTGGCTCGAATCTAATAAAAAAATAATTACCTTGAACCGCTTTTAGCTACAATATTTTTACAAATTGTTCGTAGCCTAACGCGAGTAATTGAGGCGTGCTGAGGAGTGTTTCATGGGTGTCTTTAAAAACTTTCCGGAATTCAAACTTCGTCTCACTGGTTACTCTCTTCGGTCATATACGCATGAACTATAAACGTTCCCCGACTTCGCGACGATGTCCAGCCTTATAATAGAATGACAGAAAGTTGAGGCTGTGCTATCAATCAGTAAAAAGTTAGGTTTGCAGATATGGACAAAGGCGAACGGGGACAGGCTACATGAGCAAACACATGTGTGCCCAATGAATATTTGAGTTATCTCAGCACTTCATTCCACAATATGCAAAGACATTACTTCCTTTTTTCTTCTTTTTTTTTTTTTTTTGCTTCCGACAACTGCCTTTTTTTTTTAGTGCTTCAACGAGGGCCTTAGAGATCAAGAGAGAGCTGTAGAGACGTTTTTAGGGAAGGTTGAAAAAAAAAAGAATTTATTCTTAATGAGCGCTTTTTACACAACTATGGGGAGAATCTGTGTTACTACGGTCACTGCTATATACGAATCCAAACTTAAAGCGATGACGGTGGGGGAAAGGAAGAAGAAGAAGAAAAAAAAGAAATAATCTGCCGCCTGCCTCCTAGAGGACCTCACTTATTGTCTGCATTAGAAAGAAAAAGAAGGGAAAAATAAAGCGCGTGGAATAAATACCGCGAGCGAAAAAGTAGATCAAGAGTAATAAAAAAGAATAAATCCAATGTGCAAAGAATGAACAGGATGATGCAAATTTACTTCATAGCGAATTATTAAGAGTTGAATGCGGCCTGGCGATCACAGACTGCAGTCTGACCCAATGTTTCGGAAGACCGTCGATGTCAGGAAACTGTTGCGACCGAGGCATCGGAGACGGAGCGGCGTCACCAGAAGCTCGTTTGCCGCTACAGAAAACCGGAGACGAGACGACGGATGTCTCGAAAGCCGGTAACGAGCCGGGCTCCGGTAGCGACTTCCACGTTACCCCAGCAGGAGTTGGCGAATGATCTTCACCTAAAGGGGTCCTGCTGCCGTCGTATGGTCCGACTGCGAGATGGATTGCCTCGGCGACCTTCGTAGTTAAAGGGGTGGTCCACAACCTTCTCCCCTTTCGGACCCTCAACATCGGATTGGAGGAGAAACGTCAACTGGGTCTTCCCTAGAAGGCGTAACAGGACGACGCGGACTATTTAATCAACGGGAGAACCCCAGCATTGAGACTTGGCATTGAGATTCGTCATTCAGCTGCCATGTAAAATAAATCTTGTAAATATTTACCCCTCCCAACTCCTCGTACTCTTTCTCCTGCCCCGTGGACTCCTGGCCTGAAGGCGACACGAGTCCACGACAACTGGTGGCAGCGGTGAGATTACGACAAAACACACCAACGCCTGCTCAAGGCGAAGGATGTGGCCGTAGTTCAACGACATTACCCTGGTGTCTGAAGCTCTTCGAATTCCCGCACGTTCAACGCTGTTCCGAGAGAACTGCCGCATGTCGCTGAGAGCTCTTAGACATGTATACCGTGTGGTTTACAGTATTCATCCATGCTTAGTCATCAGTTAGACGTATACACCTTTACATACTACATAAAGTGACGAGCAGTGCGGCACGGTCGACCTTGTTAATGCCACTGTAACGGTCACTGGCAGTTCAGTAATGTTGCATTCCAGCACACGCGTAGCGCTAAAGTGTGCTCGTACCTGAAATAACGAACCAATATAAAGCGACGAAAGCCTTTTATGCCTGACTGGAGGTTGTCCTTGAACAACTTTGGCGTCGACACGATAGCTACGGTACAAAATGTGGCACAAATAATATCATGCGAGCGAACGAAGATTAGAAGCGAAACCGAAGCATTGCTAGAGTTAATGACTGATATGTGATAGCAGATGGATTAAATATCCTGCGAGACTCGAACTCACGACCTTCTACAACTAAAACGCAAGGTCTTGATTGATTGAGGTGGGACAACATGGATTAAGGCGATTAAGGCAGACTTAAATGGATTAAGATGGATTAAGGCGTGCGAGGAACATCATAGGCCCTTCGCCTTAGCATCTGATAAGCTGAGAACACCTCAGAAACATTCTTTATACAGAACGTGCGAAGTTTGCCGACCGATACTCATGTAAAAGTAACTGCCTTGCAATAACGGGGTGTATAAATTCGAATACACGGGTTCGCTGCCAATGCCATAGAACAGCTTGCATACCGCGAATGTATATACGCATGAATATTACTTTATTGTTTTTACTGTCTATTATAGGCATGTGTACATTTGTGGAGCAGCCACTCTATATCATGGGCATCTTCTGGAAACTGAAACACGGATAACAAAAACACGTCACCGAAACAGCTGCTAGCGAAGTTGTGTGTCAGGGAGATTGCTTTGCGGGCTGCGTTTAACGAACGCTGCACCGTGTGGGTGTTGGGGTGCCTCGCCGCACACCTCACGCAGCTGTTGTTACTGTGCTGGCCTCCGCCTGGAAAGCACTGATCCCGTGATCGCAGTCCATCTCAGAACTATGACGGGTATGCTGCACTCTAGGGCGGACTCGGTCACATTCTAGACTAAACGCGCGAAGCCTTTTTTAAAAGGATGCTGTTTTATAAGGCATAATAAAAAGAAGAAGAGAAAATTTAACTCGGAGTGCAGCTCAGGAGACTGCACGTTGGGTCGCTCTGTACACGGAAAAAATTGCTGACTACTGACCGTACTAACGTTCTCAATAAAGTGACACTGTCCTTCCATTTTCGTCTCCAACAAATGCAACCTATCTGTATGTCACAAACATATAGCAGAAGTTAGCTTAAGTTTTTTGTAGGCAAGTTGGGCTATATCGCTTTCAGAATGCCGATGCTGCCGATTATGTCAGCTGTGAAATAATCACAAGAGATGTACACCGGAAGCAGGTCACGTGGTCATAAACTGAACCGGGGCCTTGATTACTAGGTTTGCTCGATATACTGAACTAAATTTAGCGTACATAAGCCTTCCCGTTTTAAAGCACGCCCGCTTCGATTATAGCAGTAAAATACGCTTCCCAAATAGCTCAGCGGCCCCTAATTACATATAGTACGAGAATAGGCTACCTAAAAAAAAAAAGCAGGCAAATAGCTATATATAAATACGCCGGGAGCCGCCTCATGGAGGTTGCCATGCCCATTTGACGTCACGTCGCACATTTTTGACAGCATTTATTTATACCTATACATTCGACTGCTCGCCAGTGAGGAATGGGTACATTAAACTATAATAACAACGTGCACGCTAGATCAAATATGGTTTCCGGAACTTCTTACTCGCCGAAGCAGTCCAAGAAAGCAGCACGACGCGATGTTGGACTATAGTTGGTTCTTACTTGAAATTCGGTACTGGAGCGAAGAAAACTAAGCGCAAAAACAAACAAACAAAAAAACCTCCCTCCGGGGAAATGACAGAAAGAGCTCCAATTTCCAACGCGATCTGTTACATTGAAACAACAAAGAATTTACGAATGCAGATGAAGCACGCGCATCTGCTTGCATAAATCGTTTTTGTTTTTCTCAATTTGGTTTCCGTTCGCGCCAGTACCCCCAGTCCAATAATTCATACCTGAAGATATAGCTTTAAAATGTCGGCAGTGCCGCGGGCTGTTTGTGCTCAGGTGTCCCTTCGGTGAGAAATTTACGAGAAGAAAGCTTGGCCGCCATTTTCTCCAGCATTAATCATCTTTTCCCTTATATGCCGAACTGAACGAAAGCAGAATGTCAAAAAGAAAGGAAGAAAACAAAGCAAGAACAACCTAAGCCTGTTTAGTACTACCCTTTGTAGTGATTCTTGAAACATGAGTCAGTGGTACCTACATGGTTGTACGAGAAGCTCTTTAAAATACCACAAGTATCGTGTCACGCTTCTGAGAGAATAAGCAGTATTTCCCTGTCGCCCGTTACTTTTTCGACAGAGGAACTAGTTCTCCATTGCCACGACAGTGCAGTAAGATATGAGAGTACACATACGCGGAAGAGAATAAGATAACTATAGTTTTATGCAAATGTACCGCGCACTATGGAATATGCCTACGTGTACCTTATAAGGTGCAATCACAAACACGCCGCTTCATGATGACAAGATGGAATGAAAAAGCAAGCTGAGAAGAATACATAAAAAAGAAAATATATTATGCATAAATAGTTCTACTTGCTTCATTTTTTTTAGATTACAGCATGTGAAGATAATTTTGAAGTTCTAGAAGGAAGCCAATCACGACAAGACCAGGAGGAAGTGAACAGAGAGAGGGCTCACGAAAAAAGGACGAGTAATAGACACATAGAGAGAATATGAACAGGAAGATAGGTGGACAGATAACTAATAGATGGAGGACGTCCGTACTGCTTACAGTTCTTCACTCCCAGCTTGTTTTCGATGAGACGGAACTGGAGGCTTTGGAACCCCGACGCTGGCGCCAGGTAGCCTCTGTGAAGCATAGAACATGTTTGTAAGTGAAACCGCGGTTCATCAAAACAGTATTGCGCAAAGTTTTTTCTCGGCGTGTTCTAAATGCCATAGTCCCCTCCTTACCCTCCCCCTCCCCCCTTACACTATTCCTTTCTTCATGACCTCTACTCGACCAGGAAGAAAGAAGACAAAAAAGAAAAAGAAAACCATAATGAACAGCACAGATACTCTGAGTGGACGTGCAGAAGTTGTCAGTGCATTCGCTTCCTCGTGCGTAGGACATTGGAAATGAATGTAACAAATAGGATTCACTGGAAAAACGAGAAAGTACACCACGCGAAACAGAACACGTATCATATCAGAAATTATACGCGTTCAAATAAAACTTGAATGATACTACGAAATTTTGGAATTCCGAAGTCATTTTCTGAAGCCTTTCCGTCCGTCTGTATAGTAGGGCAGCAAGTCCAATTATTTCTATTGGTTGGTAAATTTCTTGCGTTTCGCATTTCTTTTGCGCTTTCTCCCTCCTTCTCCCCAATCTCTCTCTACGGCGGGGCTTTTCTCGCCATGGAAACTGAAGGTCACGGTCGTCATTGTGACGGTGAAGCCAGAGGTGAAAATCTGAGTCGAGTGGCAGCAGCAGCATGCAACATAAGTGCTATAAGTGCTATATATGTGGGAAGGCTACGTGTTAGCGTCTTAGAGACTCGAGCTATGAACCAAACCTAATACGTGTTGGCGCCATTACCTCGCAGAGATCCGTGCACGTTTGTTGTGTAACGCACTGTGCAGCTGTGACCTGCGTGCCTGTCGTCGTCGCTTTCCGTGGCACTTTAACTTAGAATGTGAGATCAGTCTCTTGATAAGACAGCGTGCTGCACGAACGGATGCCTCATAAGTAAGGCGACACACCGGAGGAACGACAAATGTTCAGTTTCAAGGCTGGCCGTAGTTAAGTGGTGCGAGATTATTGAGCGGAAGAAAAACGTCTTTTCCATTAGCTAGGTGCGTGGAAAAGAAATTAGAATATCACTACGAGCAACCTTGAAACGCCAGATTCGTTTAAGGGTAGCGCTCGCTGCGACAGCATAGTATAGGTGCATTAAGGAACGGCAACTGTAAGGTGACATCGCCTGGACTGAGCTAGTTAGGCTCGGCTCGATAGTTGGCGCTCTGGAAGCATTCTTAATATATATGGAGTGGCGCATTTAAATATAAGTGAAAGAGAATGTTAAGCATATTCTTGGGGCGAAACTGTGAATCATCGTGGAATTTTAAGTGTCCTGGTGTTTTGCGCTGCATCACACAACTGAAAGGAACCTCGTAATGGAAGGCTTTGAAGCGCGCGACACACACACACACACACACACACACACACACACACACACACACCCTTGAATGATTTGGGCAACCAGCGGTGAGTTGGCTTGCTGCAGCATGCTTTCTACATGAGACCAATCCCTGACGTCCTCCTGTATACCTCAATATTCTTGCACAGGTTGCGTCAGGCACCACGACCTGCATTATTCATAGCGCTATCTAAAGTGAAAACACATTATGTGCGCTTTTATGACTCTGCGCGTTACGTCTACGTTGAATGGTGTTTGTTTTCAGTGCGAAAGCACACCGAAGCGCAGAAAGTGACATTTTCTTTAGAAACTCGCGGTCTGTTCGTGCCTCTAGTGCAAGGTGCAGCAACCGACATGTGCAATGCGCCATTTGAATGCAATGTAAGCACGCACACTTTCGGCTCGGCGTATGTACCGGTACGAAATGCGTATTTCCTTAACATATCCGGAGCAATGCACAGGACGCGTTCTGCGCCGCTATTGGCCGCACGCGAGGCCACGTGAGCCCGCCTACGCATTTCCGGTAAATGTTTGTTTACAGTCGCACATGCCGGCAGCCGGCAGAGCCTGCAGCCGGCAGCCTGCACGGGAAGGCTGCCGGCATTTTATCCCTGCCGGCGCATTTCCTGTTATAGCTATTTTAAGCGTGTCCGTGGTTCGCCCGTGTCACTGGAGGGCCCGTTAACATACGTTGCCGCTTCGCGGTGCGCCTTCGGCGCTCTCACTATTTTGCTCGTGTCACTACTGCCAGAGCCAGGAGCGTCAGCGACGGGAGCTAGCACGCCCGCCGCTGAGACCAACGCGATTGCGTTTTAAAAGAACATTACGGCTCCTTCGGAGCAGTTGTGGTAGTAATAATAGTTCCCCGAGCGCCGAGCTCGTAGCCCCTTGATATTTCTACTTCACCCCGAAAGAAAAAACCAAAACAAAAACACACGTGCGCCCGCATCCCGCATCCCGACGTCTCTTTCTTTCTTTTCCCTCCCCCCCACGCCTCTCAGCGCCCAGAAAAAAAAAAAAAAAGGATGAAAGAGCAGCACCTAGCACTCACACAGCAAGCGTCAAACCAGCGTCTCTTACCGCACGCGTTCACCCTTAACTGGCGTAGGTTTGAAAACCACCAGCGAAGGAAAACAATCGAAGTGGACGCAACCCCCGGCGTTCGAACTCCTACAGAACGACGACGGGAGGCGGGGGCACTGCGTGTCTAGCGCAACCATGGGCGCAGCCATACATGTGCGACTGCTGTAAACCATGCTGTAAACAAACATTTACCGGAAATGCGTAGCGGCGGCGGCTCACGACGTGGCCTCGCGTGCGGCCAATGGCGGCGCAGAACGGCGTCCTGTGCATTGCTCCGGATATGTTAAGGAAAGACCTACCGGGTACACGGTATATAGCACTACCGGCACCTCGCACGCAGGCGCGTGGGAAAGCTCACCTGAATTCCATGAAGTCCAGGGGAGTCATGGTTTCCAGGATCTCGACTTGTTCTTGCAGCAGCTGTCGAGGCAAAAGAATAGGAGAGGCACGCACTCTGTGTAAGTGAACATTGCCGCAAAACACCGAGATGGTCGATACTTTCAAGTCACGGGAACACTCAGCACTGTCGAATTTAATCGTGGGCTCGGCTTGCTTAGTACATGTTGCCCAATGCACTCTCCTCCACAGAGTTAGAAGTGCATACACAAACGTTCGTTTATAAATTACAGAGGAACTTAAGGTCAAACCAGCTTTGGTATTGCTGTATGTTGTACGTCTGCGAATGAAGAACCGACCTAAATTCAATTTACTCGAAGGTCCCTAACGTGCACTGAACGATATGGTACGTATGCCTGGGCTTGTGAACAATATCGACGTAAATGCCACGTGATACTGTCACACGACTTCACACTTGGCCGTGGGTCGTTGCAACATAGTAGGCCCATACTTGGATACTTGACCATGTGCCACAACACGTAATGACAGGGTCATATTATTCAATTCGCCAAGTCAGCTTCTCAGGAGTGTGCCATGTCGGCTTCGAAAGCCGGTCAACTCAGTTTTCAACCTGGGCGCCAAAGCACTTACATGATGTCACCCCTTTGTCAATTGAGTTTTGCTGCCACCGGATGTGAACGCCGACGCTCGCCGCACAACGGATGTTTGCGCGTTAAGAGCACTTATAGGCATTTTCCGAGTTGAACCTTTACCATGCTCTTTTTAGCAGTTATCAAGGATGACGCCTAAGAGAGCAAGGAAGCTGTGACACATACATTGACACAGCTCACTTCCAACTGTGACCGAGCCCAACTAGGGTTGAGCTCCGCTTCGAATGAATGAATGAATGAATGAATGAATGAAAACACTATTTCAGCGAGGTAAGTTTCCAGGCGAAGGTGGAGCCTTCAGTCTAGAGCCCTTGTGGTCTTTGCCATCTTGCCAGCTCTGACGATCAGCTTGAGCTGTTCTTTCTTCAGGCTTCGAGCAGGATAGCGCAGCATCCCACTGTTCCGGTGTTGGTGTTTCGTTTACTGGCAATACCTTGGATTTTTCGCAGGCGCATGTAATTGTACAATTTTGGGTGTTCTCCGCATAGCGGACATTCATCGTCATATATACTGCGGGATAGATTTTACTTGGGTATAGGCTCGGATTGGGGTATGTATTAGTCTGTAGTTGTTTCCAGGCAACCGACTGCTCTCTGCTAAGGTCTCTATGGGGAGGGGGATAGGTCCTCCTTAATAAGGCTCTTTGGTATTCTAAAATTGCTCCATAACGTCTTGTGACTGTGTTCGGTTCTCCGTCCTCGATGCTGAGGAAGCGGCAGTCGCGCTCGCCATCACTCACCAGGGCGAAGAGGCCACTGTGGGAAGTTATTACGGAGTCGCAAGAAGCATGCAGATGGTACAGCAGCGGACGCATATCCACTGTGGCCATCCGCATCCTCAAAGCGAGAAGAATCACATTCTCGAGATGCTTCACTACGTGGACACCAAGCCATGAAACTGTGACAGGGAACCAGCGTGACGACGCCAACCCCCGGGCATACGCCAGCCGGGGGGCGCACCTCGCTTCGAAGAAGCTGTTGAAGCAATTTAATGTCAAAACATTTGCCGCCTTTTGGCATGGACGATGTTTTCACAAGATGCGAACAGACGTACGGTTTATTCATAAAAGCATGGCTGAATGATCAAATAAGTTGAATATAGCGTTTTCGACAGCAAGCTGCATGGTCGGCGCCTTTCAACGGAGCGGCGATCGAGGGTAATGCCAGCCAACAAAGCATTTTTCTGTAATAAATGTAATTGAAGGAGAGGTTGGCAACAAAGCATTCTTCGTGAATTCACGAAGAATGTACTAAGCACGGTTGAGGTCAATGACGTGCATTCACGAAGCATTCTTCGTGAATGCACGTCATTGACCTCAACCGTGCTTAGTACATACGCAACGCCAGCTGGTGGGGAGGAAATCGAACACTATCCTGGTCTGAAGTGGACGTGAAGAGATACGTGCAGCTGCAGGCGTCTACTGCACACTGGAAACTACCTCCGCGGCACCTGAAATCCTAAGGACATATGCGAAAAACAGACCATAGTCAACAGCAGTTGCCCAAGGCCTCACGACCGTTGAGGCCGGTCGCATTTCGTGCGCACAAACATTACACAAAGGACGAGCGCTCCGACTTCGCGCTGCGTCTGTAGTGGCAGCTTTTGGCAAACACGTCGTGCGGGTATCAACGAAAAATGCCATGACGTACTCTATCGCGAAAGATCTCTATGTGGCGCAGGGGGCGCTATACACTTTACGACAAGGCAACTGCCTTGGGCGTTGTCCATCAATGGCCTCTGTGAGTTCCTTGTTACCCTAGGACTATACATACGGCCTTGACGCACGGCTGCCGGATATTCGATATCTCGAGCAAACACACTGCAGAAATCAACTTTAGAAGGGTCCACGCTATCGCAAGAACGAGTCCTTGGCGCTGTTCTCGAAAAAAAAAAAAAGCCTTCGCGGAGAGGGTTACTTTTTTGCGTTCGGCTCCATTACTTGATTTAGCGTTTCCACTATTAGCAAGCAGCGACACCTGATCCCCGTTCTCCCCTTATACGGTTCCAACACGCATGCCCCTCAAAGAAAGCAGGAAATTTTAATGTCCACTATCGATACACAAGAGGCTGTTGGAACGACCACACTGCTAGCGAATTGGCACTCAGAACAAATTCTAGGCATGTCTAATCCACATTCCCTGATTTGTTATAAATATCAGCGCCCCTTGCTTTCCGGTCTATGATAAGGCACGTGCCAATGAAACGTGCGCGCCGATTGCGGAAAGGAAACTTGACATAAGAAATTGCGCGTTGCTCCTGGCGTTGATGTCCTGCATGCTTACCTGCGTTTATATAACGTGCGTACGCTTAAAACAATGGCACAAAAGGTAAATAAAATAACTAGCTAGCAGTTGCACCAAACACATAAGCAATGGTAAGTGAAGCAAACGACACCGTTGTGTGTAGTGCAAAAGGGGGCTCGCGCCTTGTGCTACCGGTTTTAGAACCGAGCACCATGTTGACTTTTTTCGAGCATGGCGAGACATCGCCAAAACTTATACAACCAACTCGACAGTAACTCAGATGGCTCAACTAAAAAGTGAAGAAGTTTGTTTGGGTGTATTGAAAATCGCTAAAAATGCACAAGGGAGAACACGACAGAGGGAACCAGTGTATTTTCTGGAGACTTAATACTCACCTTGAGAATGAGCACGACTCGGTTCATCCGGCAAGTGATTTGGAACATGTTAGATTCGTTCATATCCTGCGAATCGCAATAAAGATGGCATAAAATAGTACTTCAAAAAACATGAGCTTGAATGTGCAAGTGCTCTCGCGTGGCTATGCGCATGCTGGCACATTGCGCGCGTTCGTCATATACTTAAGGATATCATTTGTTTTCGCTAAAGGCGGTGATTTACCGCTTTTCTTGCTCGAATAAGTAACGTCTACCGCATTTGGTAATGTATAGCCCCATTACGGGCAACTCGGAAAGCCGACACCATTTTACAGTCTGTCAGCATGTGAGGTCCACTGGAAAGATCTGGCCCTTCTGCCGCAGAGGCTGAAGGTACACCAGAAAGTTCAACAGCGGATAGCAGAAAGTTCAACAGGACGTTCAACAACAGTTCAAGGGAGTGTTCATCACAAGTCAACAGTATCTCGGCGGAGTGTTCATCCCAAAGTCCAACAGCGGATCAACAGAAGGTCTAATTAGACTTTAGCATTCATATTGTTAGAAAGTCATGAGCATACTCCCGCCATCTTCTAATCTTTTTTTATCCAAAGCTTTTCGGAAAATCTTACTGAGCAGTTAAGAGTGCGGGGCGTGGACTTCATGGAAGAATTGTTAGTCGCAATCACGCTGGTTCAAGAAAAAAAAAGTCACTCACTTTTGAGTCCAGCAGCGGCTTTATGGAGTCCAGCTCGAAGATGATTTGTTTGAACCATAATTCGTAAGCTGCAGGAAGAAAAATAGAAAGGAAACAAACAATTCAAGTGACGATGAAGCCTAAATTGTTGAGCAATTATTCAGAAAATGACATCAGAGAGACTCAGTATTGTGTCTAATTGGAATGGCCGACGACGCTCTTCGTGGTGCCTGTAGCAGCGAGGAGACGCCACAGCACATCCTACGCGACTGTCCTCGATACAATGTTCATCGACAACCACTGGTGCCCGATCTAGCGCAGCTTGACAACAGACCTATGTCTGCGGAAACCATTCTTACATATCGTCGACAGAAATAATCGCAGCTGTGGGCAAGGAGACAAAGGCACAGCTTAAGTCCTTGAATGAAACAGACTTGGACAAGCGGATGTGACAGAGATGTCGCGTGCCACGCAAGAGTTGCAGACTGTAACTGTTTTGAAATGTATGCTGTGTTTCACTCTTTCTCTCTCTCTTTCCTCTCTAACATTCAATCTCCCACATCCCTTTCCCTTTACGTATAGGGTAGCATACGGGCTGTCCTTAACTGACTATCTATGCCTTTCCCTCTTTCCAGTTCTTGTTCTCTCTCTTGTATCCGGTCTGCTACGCGTTCGTCAGCAAAACTGTTACAATAGATACTTTGAGAAAACAAACAGTCAATGCATGAATGAAGGCTTTGTTTCCTTGACGGAATGCAAAGGCTAAAGATGCTGGCGATAGCCCATTGAAGTGATCGCACCATTCTCTACTGACTTCATGAATCAATTGATAGCACCTGCCGATGGCTCTAGTTGGTTGGCGAGTTCATGCAATTAACGAGATAATAGTTTTCGAAACTTGAGAAGCCCAGTCTAGGACTATATATATCTAGAAATGGAGTGCAGTGTATCCTATCTAATAATACACTGACCAGGCCTGAAGTGCCGCCGCCAAAAACCCTTGAGGTCATGTCACCGAGCTCTAGTGAGAACTTGGAGGAGGCATCTCCAGCTATCTTTCCTGGCCATTCAATCATCATCTTGTGGTAACAACGATGTTTTCCATATGATAAGAAAGTGAAGGACTCGTAATGATCAAATCGTCGTCTTTATTCTGTATTACAATTAACCTATTGCATTCGCTTCCTCATGTTAGCTGATGTGACGCATCATCACACCGCAAGTAATACTTCTCAAAAAAGGTGTATCACGTTATGAAACCAACGCCTTCAAAATACGACTCGTTCTTGTCAGAGACATGTCGAAACATATGACTCAGTCATGAGCTCCAGTTTCGGAGGCCATGCTTCAGCCGTCTTCTAGCCTTGGGCCACTGTTCACTTCGAGCATCCGCATGTGGACTTCGCTGTTTAGATAAAGCGCAAAACACGTAAGGGATTTAGTTTTAAAAAAGCCCGTGATCAGGGTCGTGATCCGTGGTTTTATCACGCACACGGATGCGCGCTTTTGCCGTTCGGGACGTTTTCCTTCCTCACTTCCCACGGAAATTTTAGTACCTTGAGATCAGTGTAGTGAATGTGTATGGTTTTTAATATGTAGGCCTAGTACACAACGATTCTGTCGACGACTCACCTTGATGCGTGATGATGAAGAGATGCTCGTCGTGTACTCGTTCTTCGCAGTGCTGCTCGGTGACCAACTTCTGACAGTCGAGGAGCTTGTCTAGCTACCGTGAAGGAAATAACCAGTGTCAGTTTAACGTGTGGTACACAACGTCGAGCTGAAACAAACATGAAATACGCGCGACTGCGTCCGTTACTCTTCATTGTGCCGGACGTTCGTCCTAATGAAATAGTTTGTGCAACACGTTATAATTTCCCTTTGGGACCTCTTGCATAACGGCATCTCGCCGGAGGGGGTACAGTTGAGCATGCTCAGGTAGTGCGCGCTCTAGTCTTTCTGCGTAGCGCAGAGGTGTACGTGGCATAGTACCCCATCGCTTACTGCTAGCGACCCTTTAATAGGTCGGCATTCAGTGCCCTAAATATAAATCTATCGTTACACTGCCTAAACTGCTAATCGTACTAAAATCGACAATCAGCATTGACTTGGGATCAGCCAGATCTGTATATTTCCATTCCGAATCAAATGGCAGATGGTTTATTCATGCCTGACTCCTTTCTCGGTCGCGATTTCCCTGATTTTCTTGTGGAGGAGCAGGGTAGCTGTGGAATCTTTGGAGACGTAGCTTATATGGCATAAGCGTGCACATTATCCCTACCACGTGAAACGTTAAACGGTAGCGTACGGCGAAGGTCAGCAGATGGTGTGAGAGATTCAGATGGAAATCTGCTCAATCAGCAACACTTATCAGGCACGCTATGACGCAAGCATCACGCACTTGCAGGTAGTTTCCGTACAGCAGCTTCTCTTGATGAGGCACCCCGTCGTTGGAATTGTCATTGCTGAAATGAACAAAAGAACAGACCAGTGCAACAGAGTCAGCACCGTCTTTGGACAGCGTTAGAACACAATGGTGCTCGAAGAATAAATCATAAAAAAATAAATCTGGCGAGCAGAGGTGGAGCTCAGGGCAGCCTGAAAGTTCTGGGCAGCGCAGATGTGAGCTTATGGTTACTCGAAGTGCACCACCCGTGTACCTTTAGAGTCCCGCCTTAAAATGTAAAGTGTGCTTGCGTTGATCGTGAAGCAAATCTTGTGACGCCATCTTGATACGTAGTATGAGCTCATGTGCCACTTAAACGAGCTGAAATAGGCGCTATGATTTCGTTTCCCATTTACAGCTCTCACACAAGTTGTGAGACCGTTATGGCTGTACTATATATTTCACGACTGAACACTGACGAATGTCTTCCTGGGTCGTCGTGCAACGAGCGTCTCTCTGCGCTTGAGACAGATGCGACCCGTGGACTTCACGAGCATAGCGTTATATTCACTGACATCGAAAATAAAAGTGTAGGCAGCCCAACTAAATTGAGATTGAATGAAAAGAACGCAACTACAATTACAGCAGGTAGCCAATATTAAGCCAACGTTAGCCAGTGCAGCTGGTTCGCGAGCGTATACTGCAGCAAGAAGCTTGCCTCCCTTCAAGCCACGGAGCAAGAATTCTTGAGAAGGGGAAATAGAGCTCGCTCGGGCGGCACAATAAAGTTACGTCTTAGGGCACCGCACCGACGTGCCCTCTGTCGGACGAAAAGAGAAACGCGCGCGTCGCGCTGTGGCCTCCGCGATCGGCTGCGGCGGCGCGACGTCACACTGCGGAAGCCCGTGACTGTTCTAGAATCAGCAGATTGCAAAAAATACGCGGCAGCTCTCACGCACTTTCTTCCCAAGGCTATTTAGACATGCGTGCTCACAGCGTGCCAGCCAATGGCTTCCAGCGGCATGCGTTGTCTGCTCTGAAATGAGTAAGCAGCTCGTTCCAAGCGCACGTAATTAATTCAGCATTTATTACTAACACTAGCTAAAATGTCCGCCGCCCCTATTTATTGAAGCTACAAAGTGAAAATTAAGAGAATTTGCAATGTATGAGACGGTAACGCGATAATTATGCGTCGCGCCCATAGGGCATGTAAACGATGGGAACAGGCCGGCAGCGTCATCTGTCGTGATGCGCAGAAAACTCAACTTCCTCCTTGCCCAAACGTTATATTAACGGGCCGTCGCCGCATGCTGCCGTGGCATAGCAGTTTCCTCTCCTCAAATACTTCTTCCTCCGTGCTTCAAGCCAAGAAACCATCGTTTATATCACGGGCATAACAATAACTACTCTTTACAGAAACGGGGTGGAACGGTTCCAGAAATACATGGGCTCAGTAATAAAAGATGGTTATGATGATGATGATTTATTTAAGTCCACAGCAGGACGAAGGCCTCTCCCAAAGAATTTCAATTCGTCCCGTCCTGCATGAGCGTGTTATAGGGGTCCCTTACACGGTTGCCTGGAAGAGACTTCAATGAGAAAGCCTTTGACATCGTCCATTGAAAACACTCTTGAAAACCTGCTTTCAAAGTTCTTATTGCAAGATCGTATTATACACTTGTGCAGTAATTAATTGATGCTGAATTCCAAAAATTTCCCATCTCACCTTCTCTTTAAAGCAAGCAGCGACTAAAAGACAATCGCCTCTTGCTGACTATATAACGAGCCTTTTTCACAAAGTTGGTTGACAATTTGGGGTTCTACGTCCCAAAACTTTTACAAAGTTATCGCAGGCCACGCAGGCGCGGCCTGCGATAACTTTGTAAAAGGCACCATCGTGAGAGATAAATAGAAAAAGAGAGAGAGAGAGAGAGGCAAATGAGAGAAAGGCAGGGTGGTTAGCCAGAATTAAAGCATCCGGCTGGCTACCCTGCACTGGGGGAAGGGAGAAGGGAAATAAAGGCGGAGGGAATAAATAAATTAAGAAGAAAAAAGGAAAAGGAAAAAAAAATCCACGCATATTCACGGAGTGAATGATGATGAGTGCGCGAAGCTCCGGAGGTTCATCGTAGATTGTGCCGAGTTCCGGATTAATTTCGGAATTCCGGATTAATCCTTATGGTTCAACTACGCACAAGTGAAATATCCCACCGGCACTTATTGCAAGTCAAGATCCAGTGCATATATATATATATATATATATATATATATATATATATATATATATATATATATATATATATATGGGTGGCCGGTGACCGGTTCTCCAGCGCGAGCAGTCGGTGTTTTTCAGTCAAGAAACTCGCTAGAAGACGCTGCCTGCGTCAACGTTGTCTCTCGCGGGTGAGGGCGCGTTCTCCTTTGCGAGCTGGTAGAGCGTTCACCGAAGAAAGAGCGTTTCCATAGTCAACGCGCGCCTTTCGCTATCTCTCTCCCTCTCTCTCTCATAAGACAGCAGATGGAAGAGTGAGAGAGCTTGCACGCCGGGAGGCACGCGCCGAGGGCGAGCGCGAGACTTCCGGCGGCGCGAGGTGGCTACATACATACTACTACATACATACTACTACAGAGGAGGGAACGACCCACACCCTAAGGAGCTTCGCCCCTAAAAACTGAAAATGGGACGAGTATTATCGGCACCGTGAAACGCTGAATGGGCCATACGTCATCTTACCTTATTTTATTTTTTTTTATTTCTGACGGGGACAAGATGATGTGGTGGCAGGCTGGATTACGTCGACGATTTGATTCTCATTCATTGTCAGGATCTATAGATGGTTACTACACGCGTTTTTATGGAACTCGTAGCCTTGTTATGTCTTGTTAATTAAGAACAGCTTATTTTATATTTCACAATATAAAATAAAATAAAATAAAATAAATAAAATAAGCTAGAACGCAATACAGGATACTGGAAGCCAAAACGACGGAAAGAAAATCCAGTAATAAAATTAAGAAAAAAAAATTCCAGTGCATTACCGAAGCGCCGGTGTGCCGTCTTTCTTGCGCTCAAATTTAATTCAGCCTATGAACCAACTCGCACAGCAAAACATTTTCTCAAGTTTTCTGCTTATGGAGTGGACGATCGCTTAGCTCTAAAAGGACTCATTGCGCAAAACAGTCAGACAACGCAGCGTTGTCTGTGACTGTTTTGCGCAATGATTCCTCTTAGAGACGTCCCCAACTCGCCCAAAAAGAAATTCTTCAAAAATGACGATCGCTAATAGCGTGAAACGGTTGCTGGTCTTTTGGGGGGCTATCAGAAATTCTTGGGAACGTGAGCACTATAAGAACGATTCCGTGAAGCTGCTAAAAAAATTAATTTTTGTGTGACGGCAGGTCGAAAATGCGGCACTATGTGCATGTCCACTGAGGACTGCAACGAAGATGCAGCCCGTGGACGACATTGAACAGTTAGTGGACATTGCACGCAAGAGACATATTTGCGAATAAGTGTGGCAATGAAGCGAGATATTCACGCCTTCGTTTAAGCACCGATCGATCACGTGTTCCGGCTCATTTGGCGCACAGTGTGTACCTAGCCTGACTATATAAAAAAGAAAGATGATTACGTATGCTGCCGCTGCCAGCACCTAATGAAACCAAATTTCGATATCAGCACTCCGCTTCGGCGGACTATATATAACTAACAGTCGATTTTTTATCTCTCTTTTTTCGAAGAGTACTGCCTTCAAGCATGGCGCAAGAAACGGAACCCGTAAAAGTGAATGTAACTGTTGGCATCGGAACAAAGTCGCCCGATCCTCCTTGTATCCGCTCGTTAAGTTTGCCGGTGTCAACCACACGCGTGTTGCCTGCAGCGGCGCGGCAGTCAATGGCTTGCTTAATCCGATGCACCTAACCAAACGTTCCGATAAAATTTCGCGTGCTGGCACTAAAGATCAACGGCGATAAATATCTGTTCAATGCTACCACATCCAACGCTTCCTTAACCAAGGCCTCGAAAAAAAAATAAAATAAAATAAAATA
The DNA here is from genome assembly GCA_013339685.2 of Hyalomma asiaticum. Taxonomy (NCBI): domain Eukaryota; kingdom Metazoa; phylum Arthropoda; class Arachnida; order Ixodida; family Ixodidae; genus Hyalomma; species Hyalomma asiaticum. The sequence goes on from CM023483.1 coordinate 62,904,424, forward strand.
ACTTGCCTCGCAAAAAATAAATAATAAAAAGGGCGAATAAAATAAATTCTATGCGGGAAACTGCTTTTTTTATTTTATTATGCCAGTTCAACCTGCTCACGACTTTGACATGCAACGTCCGCACAAACGCGTCAAGGTTTGAGAGCCAGAAGGGCTTGTCAATCTTTCTTCTATTTGTAGATTACAGATCTGCATACGAAAAAGCACCACCCGCTCAGCGAGAAAACGCTTGGTTAACAAGAAAATGCGCAAGAGAAGACAGCTGGTGACGCTGCGTTCCGGGTCCCGCACAATCTCGCCACAACGCGATTGACTTCCTCGGCGTCTAATAGGACCTGCGTGATTATTTATGGCTAAAAGCGAATCACATTGTGTTCTAAGGGAACAAAAGCAGCTGGATTTTTTCGAGAAGTGGGGTCCGCTTGTGGGAAGTCTGATACGTAAAGCTAAATATAGGGCGTCAACACCCAAAGAAATCGGCGAGCGCTTTCAGGTGCAAGACGGTGCATCTGACGGTGCATCTTAAGAGTGACTTATTAGGGTGCTTCCAAAATAGGTCCCCTTCTTAGGGGTGTGCATTGAAAAACTGAGGGCATCCGGACCCACCCTCTGGATCCGCCGCTGATACCATATGTCAGGAAATCTTATTGAGACAGTCTGGCGACAACAGGAAGAAAGGAGGCCTTGAAATTTGTAACGCCACTAACATTCGAACATTGATGTCTAGGTGGCAAAGTGGAGAAAAGAACGGAAATCTATTTATCTGTGCTAATAATACACTGTGGGTCTAAAATAGTTCGCTTTACTGCTTTGGGCCGGTCAGCCAGCGTGCGGGTGAGCAAAAAGGTCTTCAACCCCTCCCCCCCCCTGCGCGGTGCACCTATTATCTACGTATGTGGGTGCTCTTGCTTATCGCCATCATCAAAATGTGGCCACCCTGGCCGGAAATATATCGGGATTCACTGAGACCAGGCCAGCACTTCATCTGCGGAATTACCAGAGCGGTTCTGCTCTCATACGGAGCAGCCGAGACATCTATGCTGAGATAATCAATACTGACATGTAAAACGAAGCTTCACCTCTGACTTCGTATAGACACAATAGGATGCTTGCTCTTTTTCACTGCCGCTGGCTCGCACTTCAGCCATTCACCGCACCTCTGTCAATGCGGCGGCAGCCTTGGCGTTGAACTATTTGCGTGCGATTGGACATGGTTACATAATCCGTACATATCGCCGCATTTTACATTTGGAAGCAACGATTATCTCCGATAACCAATGTTCAAAAGGAAACGCCATAGAAAATCACCCGTAAAAGAATATTCCCTATTGCATTTCTGCATTATACCTATTAACTGCTCGTGAGTGTCAGGCCTTTATATAATGGTGAGCTGCTTTTATACACCACCTGTGCTGTCGTGTTGTTTCTGTCTTTATGGTTATTTACAATTCTTTCACAGGACAGGACCATGTACTCCGCAGATACCGATGTCCCACATCACAGCCGACTTGAGGTCGCTGTTCGGAATGTGTCAGTTGTTTGGAAAGTGGCAATGACACTTTTGCTACGTTCCGACTAGGAAATGTGCGAGGCTGTTTATCACACGCTTATCTTTTTTCTTTTTCTGTAATCGCGTGATGTCTCGTGGTCGGGAACGACCATTCCTGTTGACACTCGGGCGAGACTTCGAACGCGCCTCTAAGCCCTGGCGCATCGAGTTCTGATCTCTGTAGAGCCCAATTGCTTTACTGGAGGGGGTGGGAACACGAGCGTTCAGACGACGTCGCGTCTGTCAGGGGCCGTCAGGGGCCGGACACTTTGTGGCCCCCCATATAGATACCATGTGGCTGCTGGCCTGTTATGGCGTTTGTCTTCGGAATGCCGGCGGGAACCAGTGTATTAGAGTCCGCGGCTTCTTATCTCTTGCTTACCACACCCGCGGTCGCCAATGTCTCGACTGCGGGTGTAGTAAGCAGGCCCTTGAAGACGGTGAAACCGGAGGGTGGTCGGCTGAACTACCCGGCACTCGTTTATTGTGCTATGATGTTAACGTTTCCGACTCACGGGTTGTGTTATGTCACAGAAGGCATTTAAAAACAGTCGGTCTACTCAGCACTATCTTCATACCTGCAATGTATGGCGCCAGTTATTCTATACTACGTGCATCTCGACGTTGAGTAATGAAATAAGCACTAAAGAAGGCACATGATAACGAGTTAAAGAGAGTTCGTTTGCTCAATTTTTTTCTTCAGTGAGGATACATTATACAAACAATAACATATTTAGCCCGTTGCGATGAGGCAAAGTGTCCCAGCACGTCGAAATTGTTACGTGCCGTCCACGATTGCGGTATCCCGGCATTTCTACCGTGGAAATGATACGAGCAGCGTATCGTTTCCGTCCGCGTAAATATGGAATTTTTTGCGGAATCTTCTGTTACATATGCACATCGAAGGAGATGAGGAGAGGTGGATGGAGGAGAGGCTTGTTTGGCTCGTCTGCGTAGGTGCATCTAGTCCACACAACGAACCAAAAAAGCGTGACACACACACACACACACACACACACACACACACACACACACACACACACACACACACACACACACACACACACACACACACACACACACACACACACACAATGTAAACTTAGAGCAATTACGATTTCCTCACGGATTTAATCTCCCCCAAGGGCGTTAGCCATAAGAAAGCTTCAGAGAATGCCGCTGTATTCACCGGTTTATTTGCTGAGATAAGCACATTTCCATTCATGGTCCCGCTTCGCTTTTGCACGTACTTCGGAGTTAGGTTTCGACCTAATTTTCAGGCTACACTTCTATACCTTCCTGCCTTTCTGAATTAAGTGGCCCAATAAATTATATCTGCGCTAGGTTTCCCGTACACGAGTTGATCTTTCGTGCAAATCATCACAAGTGGGCGGAATACCCTACACAGGCAACAGAACATGTGGCAGTCAACAAAGATAACGTTGGTGCGACAGATAATAAGCCGTCTAACGTCTTATTAGGTTGTACCAAAACATAATATACTCTTGTTTTTCTCCATGTGCCATCGCTGATGGTCTCCCTCTGCTTTTGTGTTTCCGCCCGTTAGGTCGTCTATTTTTTTACCACATAACATAACATAACATAACATAACATAACATAACAAATCCTTGCCTTCAACTAAATGCTTCTCGTCTTCGAAATTCAAGTGGATTGCCCATGCGCTGTAACTCACGTGTTATACACTTCCCGTTCTTAACTGCTGCGAGCCTAGGCCGTAAACATACGAGGCTGCTCCGACGCTCCCGTATCAACACTTTTTAGCTATAATACGTGGAGCATAAACCGATTTTGCATACTATTGATCCGCTGCCGGCAAGCCCAAGGTATACACGTTGCGACCATATTCGATTGACATATTCAGATATGATTTCGTTTCGTCATCCGCAGTGCTTGAACGTTTGTGAAAATGGTGGGTGAAGGATCACAGCTGAATGGGGCAAAATATTTTTCACATGTCGAATAGAAGCGACTACTGTTGTTAGAGACGCTGGCGTCCAGTGCCATTTCCAGGATTTTTTATTTCTTTTTTTTTTCGCTTGCTGCAAGAATTAGGTACTCATCGGCTTCATTTACTGCGCAAAGCCTTTAACGTACTTCTTATTTTTCTCATTTTCATTTGCTGAGGAGCTATTTCGACAGCCTGTTTCATGCTGTGTTGAGCACTCAGGTACACAAACCAAGTTATACGCATGCCCAGAATCCCGGGCCGGTAGCGGGCTTGTATGTGTCGCACGGGATCGGCTATATGCATTTCCACACGGTCACGTGATTTCATTTACCAGTTTTTGTGCCGTTCGTGTCAGCCCAAGGTCGTTCAAGGACACCTTGCTATGAAATGTATAAGGCTCGTGCCTTAAGAAGGAACACATACGACGTCAGGAGAGATTAACCAGGCGAAGATTAAACGAAGGCCAAAGGGCGGTTACACGGTAGCACGTGCCGCATTCGCGGAGTCGGGAAACACCTCATTTGACTTTCACAGACCAAACTGCATGGTGGAAGGGAAACGAGGTGATAAAATATTCCGCGATGTTATCGCGTCCTTAGCGACTCCACGACGCAGCCGAGATTAATGTGACACGTCTCGCGCAAGTGAGAGCACCGTTTTTTCAAATCGTGCGCAGTGAAATGCTCTCTCTATCTCGCTGTTGTAGCGGGTCACGTGACTGTACTGACGCGTTCGGCCGATATTAAATACACACAAAAATGCCCCGCCCCCACCATCTCCCCTCTATACTCCCGGTCGACACGGAACAACAACACGTACCACGACCACGGAGCTGCGAGTTAAGTGGAAACGCCTCCGCACACTATATGAAGTCGCTGTTACTTTTTATATCCCCACCCGGAGGACAGCCTTGTGCCTCGCTGGAAGAGCGAGTGGATACGTTCATACGAGGAAATATCGAATTAGAAAAGTTAAGGCGCGCGGTAAAACCCGGCGCGTGCGGTACTGTTTACTTCGAGAGGCGTAGTAGCCGGGTAAGAGATTCCGGTGCTTTCTTTTTTTCAGCAGTCTTCTTGATTTCAATTCGATTTTAATGGGAAGTAAATTGCTGTTTCAGAATCACTTTTTAAGTAAGCATTAAAAAAAAAAGGAATCTTAGAGTGTCATATTTGACAAAAGGAAGTCTAGTTGTGTAAAGTAGGATCGTACGCACAACCACTTAAGAGCATAATGAAGGCGACTTCAGGATAGAGCATCACAATTTTTGAATAACTGTATAGATTACGTGGGGTCCGCCATGTTTTCTTGCATAATGCCTGCATTTTCTAATGTTCTCTATGCGCTCTTATAGCTATGTAATAAAATAATGCGCCTGTACTTTTGCATGACTGTGTGGTCCCGTTAAATACGTCGGTCGTAAAGTGGGACAGCTTATTTTAAAAAGAAAGGAATACTCACACAGGTTCACTTATCCTGCTTAAGTGCAAAGATTTATTGCTTAGAATTGCATTTGACATATACGTGGTGCCCCGCCACGGTGGTCTAGTAGCTATGGTGCCCGGCTGCTGATCCGAGGGTCGCGGGATCGAATCCCGGCCGTGGCGGCTGCATCTCGATGGAGGCGAAATGTTGAGGCCCGTGTGCTGTGCGATGTCAGTGCACGTTAAAGAACGCCAGGTGGTCGAAATTTCCGGAGACCTCCACTACGGCGTCTCTCATAATCAGAGCTGGTTTTGGGACGTTAAACTCCACAAATCAATCATATACGTGGTAGCATTTCTTCACGACGGAGGGTAATTTTCATTTTGTATTGCAAAAAGCCAACGAAACCATTGCAACCCATCGAAACGACTGCAATGTCGCACACTTTGTAAGGGACGTTTCCTAATGCGATAAAAAAAAAAAGGGGGGGGGGGGGGAATCGATGATGGAGAGTCCCTTGAAGGGGATTGGCTTGTTCTTTAACGTTAAGGCTATAAGATGTCTTGCGCAGTAAGCTCAAACTACACGTGCGATGATAAAGAATAAAAAGAAAAATAGTTCCCAACTGCGCACTCACTGACCACCACGGCAGCAAAAAAAAAAAAAAGAAAAAGAGAGAAAACGGAAATATAACAAATTTATATCAGAATGTAACAGCTGTAGCCGTGAGAGTTTATCGAATGCACTTGTGTCTCGCGCAGCCTGTTATCATTAAAATCACATTTTCTTGCCGCTCATTGTCACGAAAAATTCACGAACCTTTGTCCTGTAGGGAAAATAGGGGAAAGCGTGTGCGTGCTGGCCTCGATAGAACACTTCGCAGTAATGGAACATTTCAGATTAATGTTGAGTTTGGGTTTCTTTCTTTCTTTCTTTCTTTCTTTCTTTCTTTCTTTCTTTCTTTCTTTCTTTCTTTCTTTCTTCTCTCTCTCTCTCTCTCTCTTCTTTCTTTCTTTCTTTCTTTCTTTCTTTCTTTCTTTCTACAGCCACGGCTACGTGTATCGAACACGCAGCTTCCAGCTGAATTTTGGGCTTCGTGAAATTACCACAATGTAGCAGTGGTCCAAGGGCAAGAAATGTCGGCTTTTCCCTCTTGCGTTATGCCACCACCAACGACACATTTCGGCTAGAGATAATAAGCTTCGCTTGAAAAGTAAATTACATTTATCCCCATGAAAGACTCGGTAATACTCCTTAGACGTACGGCGTTAACCATGCGACAAACACACTTTATGACTCCATGACGCCGTTAGGTTGTTTAGCGAGTAGTAAAATTCCAATAGGCTTAGGTCTGCTCCATGAGCTACTGCGTGTAAATGAAGCGTGATATAGGTGCATAAACAAACTTTCTTTTACAAACACCAAGGCTATGTTAGCTCTATCGTATACACAACCCGGCACCCAGATTATGTCGGTAAAGATCATCATCAAGACAGCATAATATGTTTTCGGATCGCTTCGTCGTTAAGGCATTGCTAATTAGCTACCTTACAAAGCAATCTCGTACAACCTTTGTGACTGCGGCGAGACTATGTATTGCGTGTTTTTATCTGCACTGCCTTTGTACTCGTGTTGTACAGAATAGGCATTAGGCGCCGCTGTAAGCCGATGGGCAACCACGCGTGATCACGGAAGAAAAAAGAAAGAGGTAATAGCAGGTCCGAGTTGCAAGGACTTGGAGAGCGAAGTTTTGGTGAAGCTGTTCATAAAATGCCATACAAGCGATTTCGACGCCTCTCTGCTATGTGAGAGAGAAAAGAATAATAAAATAAACAAGAACGTCATTTTGATTAGTTTACTACAGAATATTAATGAATGATGACGTTTTACGCGCCAAAACCACGAAATGATTATGGGGCAAGCCTCGTAGCGCAGGGCTTCCGAGTAATTATGACATCCTGGGGTTCTTTAACGTGGACCTAAATATAAGTACTTCGTTTTTTTTTTTCGTTCGTTCGTTTGTTTGCCCTTCGCCCCCATCGATATGCGACTACAGTGCGTGGGATTCCATCCCGCGACCTCAATCTTCCCAAGCCAACACCTTAGCCGCTGAGCTAACACGGCGGCTGGCGTGGAGAGGAGGGTGAAAGAATGACGTGAGGCTAGGTGGTTCAGAGGCGTAAAATATACCTCTACGTTCGGGCTCTTAGGTCTGTCGTATTTAATATTTAAGCATGATACAGCGTGTTTATGTACGGGCACTTAAGTACTGAAGTACAGCAGAAGGGCTCTTTCGGATGCTTGCACTTTGCTATGACACTGCGTTTACATAGGCTGGTTAGTACGGAACTTGTTGAGAAAGAAACAAAACCGCTCGAAGACGATACACGTGGCGAAAGAAGAGCATGTCGAAGATGTCTTGTAGTTCCTACCCTCTGTGCAGTATGCGCGCCGTATTTCTTGGGAAGTGGTCTAGCGGGGCTTCTCGTCGCCATCGAGATTGCTCGCATTACTGCAATGCATCGAATCCCGCCTATAGCGTCGTACTTGAGCCATGCCCCATGGGTTCTCGAGACTTGCGTCAAGGCGCGTTACAAATTCAAGGCTCTGTATAATGTAGGAGGCAATCAGTCTTTTCTCGCGCCGCCTCAATAGAGAGCGAACAGAAATGAAGCCACTGGCTGTTACACTTTCGCTATAGATCTGAAAAGGCACGTTTATGTAGGTCAAGTACGGGCGTACATAACGAAAAAAAAAAAAGCTTTTTTTCTTTTTGTACGATCGAAAGCGGTGTGGTATCAGCGCATATTTTCCCTGCATTACCAAGTCTGTAGCTTCATGAGATCGGTAACCTTCTTATCAAAAGTATATATACAATATTACCTGTATTAAAGCACGAGACTGGAATCGTAATGTCATCACAAACTGAAAATTGAGCGACGATAGATGGCATGGCAAACGATAAGCACGACGGGGGGACAGAGAAATGAGGAGGCATAGGTTATAGAGCCGATGTACATATCTGATATCTCGAATGAGATCAGGAGATATAGCGAAGTTGGGGAGGTCGCATAATTAAGTAGTTCAGATAATCGGCGGTAGCTTAGGACTTTAGAGAGCGCATGTGAGATAGGTAAATGAAGTCAAGATCGGCAAGTGGTCATTAGATGCGTGGTGCGTCGAAATGGAGAAACTTTAGGGCACACGATATGGACGACGGCTGATGCAAGACCGGCGAAAGTGAACGTGTCTGGGAGTGGTATTCGTATACGTGCAATGGATATAGATCAGCTGACGATGGTAGCGAGTGGAGTCATAGCCGTGACGCCATCTAACACGAGAAAAAGACGAGAAAAAGGAAGAAGAAAAAAAAAAGCGAGGGTGCTTTGGTATAACGGCGCACAACCAACAACTTCAGTCGGCGTCTGTCAGTGCTTAGTCGTGGGCCAGTACGCAAGGCAAGTTTTTATCTTATGGTCACGGATAGTTGCTTGCTAAACCAAATTATGAAGCAGTTCTGACACAGCTAGCTTGCGTTGCTAATTGATGTCGACCCGAGCTACCGCACAATATTGCTACGAAACTGTCCTGAAATATCTTCTGTAAAATAATATGCAGAGCCCGGCAACCATGCACGGTTCTTCACATCTTGCCGCTATTGGAATCGTTTAGAAGATATTTACTGGTCTTGTGCGCTCCCACATTAATAAGCCAGACCTTTGTCGTGAACGTGACCTTACTTGCGAACTAGAAAGAGCTGGTAGGCATTATCTGACCTACACCGGTTATTAGTTGACATTATCGTGAGAGCTCTAGCAATTGTGGTGCCTTCACGAGACCATTTTTTTTTTTTTTGTGACCGTACAGAGAGATAGCAGTGGTCGAAAAGCACAGGCAGATCGACCAGATGTACGTCTAGTTCGCTTACGTACGCTGCAGTTCCTGCAGCTAATTGGCGCGTCAGTAGTGGCCGTGTAAGGACTTCAAGTCGGGTTTCGAGATGTGATGACCGCATCGCTATCTGAGCTACATCGGCTGGTAATTGTGTGGAGCTACGCATAGCGGAAAGCGTTGGTCGTGCGTGCCGTCGCATACAGACGCACAGGATCTGTAAATGTCAGATTCCTCCCAGTCGCAGCAGTCGCGTTAAGGCATTTGTTAGCCGAACCTGCTGGGCTTCATCCGTTAAAAGAACGAGGAAATTGCTATGCTGCTTTTTGAGTAGTACATATGTGATTTGAGAATTGTATCACGTCCAGCGATAGAATGCGATATAGGTATCTATAGCCGTCAGGGACAGCGGGTGAGAAATAACTGCAAGAACTACGAGGTAATAACGGCAAAGACGGAAGACGACAAGGACGCCCACAGATAGCTAATGGTGTTACTCGAAAACAAGGACACGCATTAAACATTACATGAAAGTACAGATAACAGAAAACGATAAACCATGCATGAATCCACCGTATTGCCGTGTTTCTTCGTTTTCATTTCTTTTCTTTCCTTTTCGTTTTTTTTTTTACGCTTTCCGCGATACGTTCATGCCACCTTAGACCAACGGGCCCGGAATTCTGTCAGGGACAAACAAAACTTAGCCCAAACTCTCGCGTTGTAGAGCGAGAATTAATGTCCTGTCGGAGCGCAGCGCTGATAAACGCCGCTTAGTGGCACCGCCGCACACGATGCATTCTTTCCAGCTCACGGAAAGGCTGCGTTCTTTCAAAGTGCACGACCAGATGCGCCCAGTTGGGCCTCTATATAGGGCAGCGTGGAAGCTATAATTGCATACGGCTGCAAACAGCTGCTACGTGGCTGTTTAATTGATGATGCGCTACCACTGATATTACCTCCGTATAAGACGATTCATAGGCATTCTAGCAATGCGGCCACGTGTTGCATCGGCATGGGTGTTCGCTTCCTTTGAATGCAAGGTTACATGCATATCAGATGCCATTTCGCATTGATAATATCCGCTCTTATTTTGTTTGTTTTTGTTTTGTGTTAACGGCTTAAGCACGTGGCACAACTCCGCGTGGTATGCGTTAACACTTCGCCAAGTTTCCCGATGTGCGGCACTGCACGAGCACTTTCTTTATTCTCTTGCGCTCATGCCCTCAGGCTACATAAAGGCGGGTATGCGGCACAAAAACGGGTATGTGCCAACAGCTCCTAACGTATAGCGTAGCCACACAAGTATAGTATAGCAAGGAGGCGGGGAAAGGAAGTCAGAAGCAGTAGTGTGAGGGTGAAGAGGAAGGAAAGGAAAAGAGGGGAGAGTAAAGCATGGCATAGCCTTGTGCAGTATACAGTTTGTGCTCCACAGAGAGTAGGTATGTTCCTAGCAGCTCTTAGTATAGCCATGCTTAGTATAGTATAGCAAGTTGGTGGGAGATAAAGGTGAACCTGACGAGGCGTGATGTGAGGCTAAGGATAAAGGAAAGAAGTAGGGGAGAGGGTAAAACACGGCGTTGCTTTTCGTAGTATAATTTAAGCAAGAGGATGCGAATGGCAAGTGAAGGTGAGGACGACTGATGTAAGAATGAGGAGGTGGGAAACGAGGAGTAAGAAGAGTAGGTGAGAGGGTAAACCAGGCATGGTCATGTACAGTCTATAGTATAGCAAGGAGTGGGAAAGCGAAGTGAGGGGAAGGCGGCGTGGTGTGAGGGTGAGGTAAAGGGAAAGGAGGAGACAGTGCAATACATAAAGAAATAAAGTAAGAAAGATGACGACGGAAGAAAAAATATGTAGAAGGACATGAAGAAGACAATGACACATGAAGAAAGAACTCGATCTTGCGATCGCAGTATGGCGGCGCTTCAGTGCCAGCTCCGCTGTTTACTCAGATCGCCCAGGCGCGGAACTGGCTTCGATTCCTTTCTCTCTACGGCTGATTTTTCGAGGAATCTTCAACGCGCATAACATGTTTCTGTTTAATGATATGATTAGCCCTCGACAGTGTCGCTACAGGTGTGGCAATAGAAAGCGTAAGCCGATATATATATATATATATATATATATGTGTGTGTGTGTGTGTGTGTGTGTGTGTGTGTGTGTGTAAGATCGAAGGCCTGCGCAAAGAATGCAGCACAGTGTTACCGTAAGATAGATTTTGCTGCGTGATTTCTCATTTTTCTCTTTCAGCCTTACTAAATTCTTGTTTCCCACCCCTCCCACATTTTTTTCCCATTGCATTGTCTTCATCTTCATCATCATCATCATCATCATCATCATCACCACCACCACCATCACATTCTTATTCTATTCTTCATCTTCATCATCTTCTTTCATGAAAGCACTGCCGGCGGCTGTCAGCATATAATGACCAGAAAGACCACTGTTACTGATCAGGGTCATGGCAGAAAACACGAAATGCTCAACTACGTGGTGATAATGTGTGAAGGATGTAGCGGCATCACCCCTATTAAACTGGGTTCAAGTCCGCACAGGAATTTCTCTCTCTCTCTCTCTCTCTCTCTTTTAACATTGAAGCCGATAGCGGTCACGACCACGGGCGGCGGCGGACATCATCGCCACCAATTTCGGCTACTATAACGACCCCACAACAGCTTACGCTGCAAAAGAAACATTTCATGTGTATCTTTTGCACATTAGATGAACCGAATCACTGCAGGCAGTGTATAATGCGCTCCTTCTGCCTATACATTGGTATGAATGTAGGACAGACGTATATGCATGTGTACGCGTTGGAAATGATCTCAGTTAAATATTTTTTGCTAAGTGTTCTGGTGTGCTTTATGCAGATAGTTTATCCACAGATGGTTGTGTGCGTCATTTGGTTCATCATACTCATCTCAATGTAGCACTTCGGGCTAGCCACCAGCGAAGCATATTTGGTACTGTTTAAGGAACCCTTTTTCTCTCTCCATCTTTCACGGTATAAGTGTATTCAGTAAGTTTTGAATACATGCATGTCGTATGTACAGTAGTATCCATGTCATAAGCGCACCATCCTCCAGCCACTGTCCCGGTACAAAGTCGACTTGGCGAATGGGAACTATATGCTTACTTTGGGTACTGAATTTGCTAATGCCTCATGAAATGTCGCTTACATTTATTTTATCTCATTTTATTGATATTACGCACACATAGCTAGCGCTAGAGTAATAAAGAGTGCTCAAATATGACATCACGTTGGACGGGTAAATAATCCGACACACTGTTGTGACGGTCGTGCATTTGAAGCGTCGCCCAGACGACTCTCGGCTTACACGTCGTCTATTCAAGGCCGCCGGTTCCTTGAACTACAGGGATGCCATTCTACAATTGTTAAGAGAAAGAAGAAAACCTCGACTGAAAGCGAATCTTACGGGCATACACGTACAAAACTTGTTGTCGCCGTAAGAAAGGAAACAGTAGTGTGCGGTGTGACTAGTTCTTGCGCAAGCAAGGCCGTAAGCGTACTGACAGAGCAAAGGCCCCTTCCCTCGCAAAGTGGTGCTATAGACGCAAGATGGAAGTACGACTCTATGTTTCTTAATAACACTTTCTTTATAGAATTTTTCTATAGAATTTTTTTTGTAACAAGACAGAAAAAAAAATTCTAACTGAAAGGAGTGGGGGCTTGACTCTATGGCTAAACTGCAAGCATGATTATCGGCCTATCTTACTGCGTCCACTGAAGGACGATTACTCCTCCCCCCCCCCTCCCCCCATCGTAATATTTTAAAACAATCCCATCCCGCGCGAGCTGATTTCATTTTATGCCTGCGAACTCCTTAATTGCATCACCCCAATTAATTTACCGCCGTCCGCATCCTCGTTTCCTATCCCTCGGTTCCGATTCCGTGTAACAGACCACCAATAAGAGTTCCCACGCATTACGTGGCCTGTATTGATTGATTTCTGAGGTCGTCCCAAAACCAGCTCTGATTATGAGAGACGCCGTAGTGGAGGGCTCCGGAAATTTTGACCACCTGTGGTTCTTTAACGTGCAGTGACATCGCACAGCACACGGGCCTCAACATTTCGCCTCCATCGAAATGCAGCCGCCGCGGCCGGGATTCGATCACGCGACCCTCGGATCAGCAGCCGAGTACCATAGCCACTAGACCACCGTGGCGGGGCATCGGAAAAAAATATTGCTACAAGTATTATATAGAGCAAGATTTGAGGCAAACTTGCCTTGACTGTGTACCTTGTTTCTTCGTCGAAAAAATAAACGTTTTCTTTTTTTCGGCCTCCATGGGACAGATTAAATGCTGGATTGACCTGTTCTTGAGCTTTTTCATTTTGTTGTGCGATTATATACATTTCGAGCCCAATACAATAATAATTAAAAAATACCCGCAGCAGAAATGTACGAGCCAATCGGTAACACAACCGCCAGGGTCCCCCATTGATTTCAGGGCGCTCTTTTAATTAAAAGGCCATTTAAATGGTCCTCGTGTAAACGGTCGAGGTTAGAAGAAACCCTCCACAAGGCGCGTCCCCTTACAGACGTGGCTGAAGTGTGCTGCTGCGTGCTCGTTACATTCGATGCAACGCACTTATTTTGGAGTTATAATCTGTTTCAGAAGTTCCGTGCAGCACTGTGGAAGCTACAGCCCTCTTCGGCCAATCTGGAGGGTGAACACATGTTAAACGTGTCCTTCCGCGGCTTGTCGTCTGCCAATGGCAGGCGCTGCAATGGCAGCTGCAGCCCTGCAAGGAGGAACATGAAGCGGGGTGTGCCTGTCCGAACAATGGCATTTCGTCTCGCTTCGGAAGAATTCTGAGCTCGATGGTCTCTTGGCCTTCGCTCTGCTGCACGGAACTCCTGAAACAGACTATAGGAGTTGCCGTGTCCCTTGGCCATGACCCTTGACCGTGACACATCGTGACCCGCTCGAAAATTCAGGGAGCGGTGCTTGCGAATGATAAAGACAACAACAATAAATCCATGCCTGTTCCACTGCAAGGAAAGAAAGTTACAAAATGCGGAGCGCAGTGAGTCGCCTGGTTCTTCCTCGTGTTCCTCTAGTGTTTACCTTCGGCGTTTTCAAATCATTTTCGCTTAATTGATCGATTGACTGATTGATTTCTGGTGTTTTACGTCCCAAAACCTCCAGTTATGAGAGACGCCGTAGTGGAGGACTCTGGAAGTTTCGACCACCTGGGATTCTTCAACGTGCACTGACATCACACAGTATTTTCGCTTCGTTATGCGATTAATTACCCTTAAAGTGCACCATTAATTTTATTATACTGTTCTGATATATTTTAACCGGTTTGTGCAGTTCTTAGCATGTTTTGGCGCCGTTTTAAAATGCTGTTTGATGAGCGTGACAGCGACATGAGATGACATTACACGCCGACTGCCAGGGTCCCCAGGTGCTTCGCACTTAAAACGAGGGTTTCAAATCGAACGGCGATGTTGCACTGAGGAAACCGACTCGTCTATTATCGAACATACTTCGTCTATTATCAGTGCGGAACACCGGTGCCAGCCGCGGAGACACCGTCGCTGCTTGAGGCGAAGGGGCTGCTACGTCATGGAAGATGTTATCCCGATGCCAGGTAGATTCGTGGTTCAAGGCGATTAGACAGGAACTTCGAAAGAATAATAAGCATTCTCTTCAGCGTTCCTCTAAAATTAGGCGTCATTAGCCGGCTCGCCTCGCGACGCATTCCGATTTCCTAATTGCGACAGGACGTTTTCGAAGTCGGAATTGTCGCTCGGAACGAGCGCGGCTTCATCGAAAACCAAACCGCGTATACACAGTCGAGGAAAGAACGTGGGTTGAAGGAGCGAACTTTCCGCTTTTTCTTTTGTGTCTTTCTTGAAATTCATGAAAAGGTCGTTGACCTTGCGTGGACAGCGATTGCAATCAACGCAAACTCAATATTACCTGTATATTAGATTCAGTCGTAATCATACATAAGGAGAACAATGAAAGGAGGAGCTGCACCATTCGAATGTGAAGCCCGTCCTTGCGAGCGAACTTTACGAAAATGAAATAGCATTATCGAGAACACTGCCGATTAAGCATCCCAGAGCAAGTTACAAGTTACGAGAGACATCATACTAAAGAGTCTACGATCGACCTCAGTCAACTCGAATTCTGCATTATTTAATAAGAAGCAGTGGCGTAGAACGAAAAAAAAAAGAAGAAAAAAAGGAAGCACACACATATCTAGATGACACCCGCAATTCTTTCGCGCTGCCGATGCGCACATAATGAAAGCCCAGTACTCCAACAAATACACAACTGTGTTTGCGTTCCTCCCACATTAAGAGGCAGTTCGCCACCGCTAGGAATCGAACCTGTGACCTACTTTTATGAGATCGGCGTGGTGTGCTGCTGTATTTCTCATACACCCCCCCTAAATCAAGGAGTACGTGAGCCGATCGTAATCGCGGCCTTACCTTGCAGCCGTTGAGTTGTTCTGCGAGGAATCCATGCCTACAGCAGCAGCGGCGGCCCCGGTGGCGAAAGAATAAGGCTCCGTCAGCGGTGTCGCTACACCTCGGCACGTGCGTTCGCTGCCGGTCCAAGCACCGGTCTGCGCGGACAGGGAGACGGAGGAAAAACAGTCAGCTGTGCCGGTCTCGGCTTCAACGCGAATACCCCGTGCCGCCAATCTTGGTCTCTCTCTCTCTCTCTTGCAGAGAGGGTGGGAGATAAAACAATAAAACAAGAAGCCGGGGGGGTCTCTCCTAAGCAGTCGCATCCGGCTCCTCGTCACTTTTCGCACTTTCCCTGGCGTTATTACTTTTTTTGTTCTTACCTGACGTTGGCCTCCTCGCCCGTCATTCGACGACACACGTTGACCTTGCCATTTTTTTTTTCTCGGGAAAGAGTGCCAGCGTGTCACGCTCTCCTTTCGTCCGCCGTTGGTCATCGTCAGCTGGTTCACCTCCTCTCCCTATCACCATTTAAGATTCTGAGGAGTCGGACGGCCGGCGGGAAAACTTAAATTGAGCGAAATGAACATTCTTCGTTCGTTCTTGTTTTTTTTTTTTCCAGACAGGAAGCTTGAAAAGCGTGATTTTGGAATAGAATCGTATAAATCGTATTCAGTAGAAGCGACCTTGTAAAACATCGAGTTGAGCACCGAATATTTTCTAATTACAAGAGAGAAATGGAGAGAGGAAGAGAGCAAATGAAAAAAAAAATTGTGGGCAGCTTGCAATAGGCGCATAAGGCTACGTCACAGCGGAGCTGGTGGCCTTCCCCTCTTCCTTTCCCTCCTGCCCACCCTCACTGCTCTTCGCACCTCCTTGCTATACCACACTATACATGGATATACCAAGGTATTGTACCCTCTCCCCTCCTCATTTCCATTTTTCTTGCTCTCACATCCCCCATTCTCACCGTCAATTTCATTTCCCTCCCCGTTGCTGTACTATACTATACAAGACTATACAACGCTTTACTCTCTGCCTTCCTCCTTTCCCTCTTCCTCACATTCACTTCCCTTTCCCACCACCTTGCTGTACCATAGTATACGTGGGTATGCTTTGCAGTTCACTACGTAGAGGGACCCTTTTTCCAAAGCAGCGTCAGCCGCTGGCGTGGGTCTTTGGCAGAACACCTGCCTGCCACGCAGACAAGCAGTGATTCCCGCTCGAACCCAGCTGGCGTTCCTGCGATGTTACTATAAAAGTCCTGAAAGACTCGTAAGTTATGTTCCAGATAAGGCGTTCTGATCTGACTTCGCAAAATGTTTACTAGGTGCGAATAAAAATTGCTTCACTATAACCAGAGAAGACGCTGATGCTTTGCTTCCGTACCCGTCTGGCGCATAGCCGATACCCGTTTGCGGACGACAGAAATTTACGTCGAGCTATCAGACCCACGTGTGTGCTTATTGTTGATGTTTCTGTCCTTGGGGACAGCTGCACCCAGCTCTCCCATAGTACAGTGCGGGGAAATGTAAATCGTTTACCATTTGTTATAAGACACCTTTGTCAAGCGGAGGTTGTAGTATGCTATTAAAAAGTTTTGTACTGTCTGTACCCGTGGTATCTGTTATGTTTTGTTGCCGAGTTCCTTTACGGCCAGCTTGACCGCTGTAATGAGTACGCAGTAATCTGCCCAGTTAGAACAGCGTCGATGTTAAGAAGGAGACGACGCTGTTAAAGCGAAGATTCAACGAACTCAAAAGAGTCAATTTCACAGCGAGAAGTTGAAAGAAAACCCAAGAATGTTAACCAGATGCTGTGTTTACTTCGTGCTTACACAAAAACAACGACAACCTCCGAAAAAGATCATGACGGCGGTGCAAGTCAAAACGCTAGAAAGCTAGAGAAAAAAAATAATTTCTATTTTATTTTTTACTTCACGATACCGTTGGCCATAAGGCCGTTGCAAGGTTGTGTTTGGGGCACTACACAACGAAAATGGATAGTCCAATAATAAGTTATAGAAAACAAACAGACTGCATCTTACAACAGGAATTACGCCAATGAAGAATCATACATAAAAATGCAATGAAGTCAAAATGTGCGCACATATAGTTAAAAACATATACAATGTGAATGTCACTCAATAAGAAAAAAAAAAAGGTAATATAATAATGCGCACCACAACATGACATTTCGGCGATCAATTTTTTAATGTCCGAGTCAGGCACTTCTTCGCTGGTTATGCTCGTGTCGATTATGCCAATGATATGGCCCGCTTAATAGTTATTTTACAATAAAATCCAGCGCAAAAATTTAGGACAACTACAGAGAGGAGGTATGGCACACTGACGCTATAGTGCTGGGCAGGAAAGCGCAATTAACAAGTTTCCTATGAGCCAAGGATGGAGACGAGTGAATGGGAGCATAAAGGTATAAGGAAAGTGGCGGAAGGGGCATACCACCTCCGAGATAGAACGCCGTAACGGGGCTGTGTAAAATTTCTATTCGTTTGTCATGACGTCTTAGTCGGGAAGATACCTGCAAGCAGTGGGCCTATAAGGCGTGATCCCCTCAGATAATGGCTTTATCTTCTTCAAGTGGGAGACGGATGCTGATGAAAGTATTTTGCGAAAAAGACTATCGTGCAATAAACGGCGTCATTGCCTATTTTCACTGATGCGTCTCATTAAAAGGGGGCTTTGAAAAAAGTGAGACGGCGAAATGAACAAAAAGTTAATAGAATAGAAAAAAATCGGCATCCCACGTCTCTTTCAGTTGGCACACACTAAAATTGCATGGAAGTGTACGGATATATGACTAACCTGACTGATAGACCACGATACAGATGTATTGTATTGCTTGTAACTCGAATTGTTTGACGTTCAACTTTACTAGCTATGAAACATAAATTAATATACTGCTGTGTAACAAGGACTGTTGTATTCCTGTGTATTACTGTAACCCACCCCTGTAACGGCCTGAGGGCCAACAGTATTCTGAAATAAATATCAATAACTCCATGAGCTTACCGGTTACACAGCGATTTACGATAATAAAACCGGGTGTCGCGCATATACGAAGGTACGAGACTCGAACCCTACGACCTTCAGCACTCGAACCACAACGTCCTTGGTTCGAACACCAAGTTCAAGCGATAATATTTTCGCATTTATGTATCCTACAGGTGATAGCCAAGGACTCCTTGAAATTCCTTCTCTATGGACGTAGCGGATATATTGTCGTACACGTTTCCGGTGAATAATTTATTTTCTCGTCAGTCTCCCGCGACACATTTTTTTTTTCGGCTCGTATAAGAAAGATTCACGACAATACTTGGCGATCTCTCGCCGATATGGAACTTAATTTTTCAGTAATCTTTCGATTTAGCGGAACTGAAAACATCGACTTTCAAGAATTGCCTTTTGATAACGCAGACATTGCAGTGGAAGAACTGATGAGGCAAAAGTAACCGACTTATTTATCGAACCTGCGTTTTCGAACTCAACAGGAGCGATAATAGCTGTTAACTTATCCACGCTAGTGGCTGTACATATGGGAAGTTCCTTATGTGTGCTTTAAGATACGGAGTGTGGTCTTGAAAATCGGGCTATGGACGCCTCTTGTACCGACGCGTGCATGTAGACCACTCTTATATTTGTACTTTGTTTCCAGTGCTGTTACCATAACAATCTACGCTAGCTGGTCCTATGAATGCATTTATAATTATTGATGACACTATTGGTTGGAATTTCTCAGAGATAATATTTAGAGGAATCACGAAAAAACACACGCAACCAAATTAAAGCGTACTTTGCACGATCTCTTCAAACCCTACTAAAGAATGGTGGCGAGGTCACTCAGGGTGCTCATTATATTCATCAACGCTACTTTCATTATCACCATCGTATTCATGTTCATCGCCACATGAACGCCTCTCAGATACCAAGACTTGTTTCACGATATATGCGCTGTATCATGTTATAGACCCCTAGTGCGACCTACACACTGCCGATAGAATGCCACAATACAAAGACATGTCCGGACGTGTTTTCACCGTGCGCTCGTAAAAGCTAATTCGCAAGCTGCAGCATGCGCCAGTGCCGCATAAATTACGACGGCTTTTGCGAAGCTGTCCTTTCGCGCGTATATGATCTCAACAGAGATAGCAGCCAGTCGATCGCTCTCGTTCCCCGATAAATTTGTCTACCCTTCTGTTTATTAATGGATTAACGTATACGACGTGGGCCATCAACTGCTCCAAGGCCCTTGGCTTTCGTTCAAGAATCGTTTTTAAACCCTACGTAAAGCCCCCCCCTCCCCCTCTCCGCAGGCATCGCGGGCGTGACAGCTCTCTGAGCGTACGATGTGGCTAAACAATCTCTTGCACGCGCCGCGTAGGCTGAAGAAAAACAAATTGAGAACCATAAAGGAAATACAGGACATCTCCGGTTGGCTACCCTGTGCTTGGCAACGAGAAATGGCGTATGAGAAAATAAAACAGTCGGAGATGAAGTATTAATAATCCCGTAGTGCTTGAGCGTGCGTTCTTGTGGGCCAAAACAACGCTAGGATCGTGAGGCACGGAGTGCTGCGGAAATTTTGACCACCTGAAGTTACTTAAAGCGTGCACCGATAATGCACAGTACACGGGCCTCTAGCATTTCCGCCTTCATCTAAAACGCGACCGCCGCGTGCTGCCAGGATCGGAACCCGGCGTCTTTAGGGTCAAAAGTGAAGCACCATAACAGATATACCACTGCGGCGGACAGATGGGGTCTGGGCACGTATGAAAATTCGTTATAGCATCGGGCTTTAAATAGAGAAGGCTTCCGGCTCAGTTTTGAACCATGGTGTCGCCTTCCAAAGAGTGCAACGGATCTGTAGTGCTTCTATTGCGCTGTTTAGCGTACGTGCAGAAGGGAACGCGAAGTAGACAGAAGCACGAAGAAACGGTACACGAAAGGTGAGTTCTGCAGAACCGCCTTACAGCTCTTTGTACTTTCAACAGTGATTTATTTGAATATATTTCTAAAGCTTTGCGTCAAAATACTGTGCGCTAACTACCCACAAGAGTCCACGCTTGGAAAGGAGAAACCGTCTCGCACGTCATCTGCCTCCATATTGACTCCGTATGCAGGAAGGGAATCTAATTCTGGTCATCAACGAAAAAAATATAGAATATCCTAATATAAAAAAAAGCATTCTCGATTAAGTCACGTAATTCTTTATAGTACGCAATAATCAAATTTATAATATTACAGTACGCGAGCGTCTAGCAAGGCATGCACCACTCTGCCAGATACAGTTTTTGAGTTTTGAGTAAACGTCGCAAATACGAGGGCTATTCGAAAAGTAAAGGCCGTGTGCTTTTATTTAAACACTTGCGAGTCTGAAAAAAGTTCTACGTATGCAGCGCTACTTATTGAATGTTTCTGAATCTATATACTGCTGATGCTGTTCGGATCCATTCATTCGTTTCCTAAGGGAAAACGCGAAGCAATCGTGTCCGTGAAAATCGTCACCATCGCCACTAGCGAAATGTGTCTGGTGGGATTCAATTTTTGCGTGTACACGATCAATAGCTGGCGGAATTCACGGAGAGTTGTGTCTGTTTCATGGTCTCGTAGCATCGTGTATAGGAAAGGCTACGGAATGATGCGAGGAATTCAGAAAATGGCGGCTCAAATGCACCTGATAAACAGCGGGGGTGCTATAGGCCTATTATTCAGGCCTGTGAAATTGTTTGACCAAAACAAGGCGCGACTTCATCGCCGATTGGAGATTAGTGTCTGGACTGATAAATTTACTCATTCGAGGATTTCCTATACTTACACGATTATAATGAAAATGGTATGTTATCGAGAATGCGAGAATGTACTGAAAACGCTCGCCGGCCAATACAAGGTTCTCACAGGCCAATACAAATATACGACGACCTGGGGTGGTGTTGATCGTGTGCATAATTTCCTGCCTCATGTATCCACCCCAAGTGAAGCATCGAAAATTATCGTGCCCCTTATGCGATTGCCTGAGGACACGTACAGGAGAAAGTACTCGACAGCGCGCCTACGAAAGACACCGCTGCAAAGTGATTTCGAACTTGCGACCACGCGTGGAACATACCCGCTCGGAGCAGTGACCGCGAGGAAGTTGCTTAATAATTGACTAAGCGGTTATTAATTAACATCAGGATCACTCTGGCAGCCCTTAACTACGTCGTATAGATGCCCTGCTACGCCACCGCGCGCTTATGGGCTTCGTATAGACCCTTTTCATAAACTCTAAAGCTAGCTTCCCTGCAATGCAACTTGCCCTACTAATGGCGACAGCTGCCTTTTTTTTAAATGCCGTCAAAATTCAAGTTGCACATGCTGCGGCGCGTTTTTTGGGGTTGTTTGCATCAGAAGGGCTGGGTCGACATTTTACACGCCCTATCGCAAGAAAATTGCGCTTGCACACGTTGTTTGCCGGATTGCCAATGCCGCCATTAGTAGGGCAAGCTGCATTGCAGGAAAGCTAGCTTGCAGTTTATGAAAAGGGTCTATTGTCTCGTGACATTTTTTTTTTTTACAATCCGTGGCGACGCCCAAATTCGTCAAGGTCACTTCTAATTATTTCAAGGTCATTTCAGTTTGCGACACATAACGCTCGCACTTTAATAAATTCCTTACTCACATGACGGGCTTTGCTTTTTAAGGATTTAGCATTAAAAAGCAAAGGGGTAAAGTGGAAATGTGCCGGAATTTGTGTGAAGCTGGCCGGCTGGTGTTGGCTGGCCTGCAGTATTTACTAAATACCAGCATTGATCGTTAATAATGTTCGATGTATATTAATGTTGGCTATGAAGGTAATTCTCCCTCATGACAGGGCCATTTGTGGATCATTGGCAGAGGCCTTCGTCTTGCAGTAGAAATGAAAGGTGGTTATTATTATTATTATTATTATTATTATTATTATTATTATTATTATTATTATTATTATTATTAGAGTTAATGCTGATTCATTCCAGTCTTGTTTGTCGCTCAATCGCCACTGAGTTCATCAGTGCAAGACACGTCGCATTGGCGCTGCGTCTGTGCATAAAACGATTTCACAATGGTTACGGTACTTCCAAATGAAAAAAAAAAAAGAAGGAAGAAAAGGACGCATTAAAACCTTCGCACCATCATATGCAATCTCGTGCAAGACACACCCTGTGCGCCGAGCAACGCGGCGAGAATTTTAGTTATATACCGTACGGGAGCTGCGTAAGTATAGTTACGCTTTTACATTTAACATACAACCGTCGCCCACACCCGTGGTCTGTCTCGGGCATTCTGAGACCGCGCCCCGTAACGTGCTTCTAAGGCAATCGGCACCGGGCAGCTTGAACTGACGCCAACTTATTTAAGTGCGTCGATCCTGCAAAGCAAAGACCGCCTTGTCAACCCCGCTCCTTGCAGCTTTTCCCGAATACGTCAGCCCACCGCACTTGCTGCAACGGGAGGGACGTTTTTGTGTTAGCATAAGTTGCCCATGGGTGGAATGAGTGACGACCTGTCCGCTCGTTATGAAGTGAACTATGCGGTAACAAACGAAAAAAAAAAAAAAAGAAGGCGGGGAATTATGCAAACCATCATTGCCAAGTGCCCTCTTCCGCCTTGTCGTGTTCTTGCATCTGTCTGTGGCACAAAGTGCCCGTTCTTAAGACGAAGATGGCAGGCGATAAGGAAACAGAGCGCACATTACAGAACAAAGCTCGTGGCGATGTCGTTAAAGACCGGTCGGTTCTGGTGAAACGGCAAATTGAATGTACAGAGACGCACGGAACGACGCATTGGGCGTGGCTTACATATTACCGGTTAATGAGAGAATGAGCGAGAACTAGCACGAAAGCCAAGCGGCTCAAGTAAGAGCGACCATTAGTGGCACCAGCGGAATTGAAAAAGTAAAAAAAAAAAAGGAGCAATGGGAGTTGTCTACCTTTTTTTTTTTGCTAACGAAGCAATCTAATTCACCAATTAGGATGAGAATTGATATGAGCTTCGTTTACAGTTCGATAATAAACGAAAAGAGAAACGATGTTGGGAGTAAAGACAAACTGTCGCCACCGGAAGCCAATTTCGCATAATGAATGCGATGGTCTACATACTATAACAAAAGGTATCGTACAGCGGCTAAGCAGACACGGACGCGACAGACAAAGCAGGACAAGCTCTACACTTTTTGGTACCTTTTGCTACCTCGAAAGTACTATGCCTAAAAAAACCACATTGCTCTACTATAAGCTGCCTCGAGGTCTAAGAGTATTCCCGCAGCTGTTAAAGCAGCGTGGTATTGTATGCAAAACGTAGTGTATGCAGTCGTACATATTTTTGCACAGACGGTAGTGTATGCAAAAATATGTACGATTAATGTGCGGGTTTACAGGTTATGCACGGTGACAGGCTGCTCGGACAGTTTAACATTTTATCCCGTTGCCTACAGAGAGAGTGAGAGAGAGTAAACATTTATTTAAAACAGAATGAGGGATCTTCCTCGTAGGGTGGAGCCCTTAGTTCAGGGCCCCATTGGCTCGCGCCACTCCACGTGCTCGCTGGATCAGCGGACGCTGCTTCTTCCGGCGGTGAGCGGGTCAGCGCAGTCTCCCAGGAGGAATGTGGTGGTGATGGGATAGGGGAATAGCCTGGTGGACATGGACATCACCACGTGCAGTGATATGCTCTATACTTTCGATGCTGAAGCTAGAAATATGTTGAATCTAGCTCTGGAAGCAACTGTAATACTTCTTACGAAGGAACCGATGAACAAATCGCAAGGTACGATTTAAAACAGGGAATGTTGCGGGAGCCAACGTTTCGACAAGCGGACTTGTCTTCGTCAGGGCGGCAACTGCCTTCTCCAGCGTTCGTTTATGTACGCCTTTGCACACTCTCCCCCGTCCTCAGAAAGAGAGGAGGAGAAGAGCAGCACGTGCGAACACACAAACAAAAAAAGAAGAAAAAAAAAGGGGGGGGGGGGTTGGGTGCAGGGGTATTTGGGTGAAAGGTGTTAGCGTGACTAATATAAATGGCAAGAGCGAGAGCACACTCTCCCCCGTCCAAAGAGGACGGGGGAGAGTGTGCAAAGGCGTACATAAACGAACGCTGGAGAAGGCAGTTGCCGCCCTGACGAAGACAAGTCCGCTTGTCGAAACGTTGGCTCCCGCGACATTCCCTGTTTTAAATCGTACCTTGCGATTTGTTCATCGATTCAAGCATCCATCTTCCCCTGAGCTTTTCTAGTTTGGATTTCTTACGAAGGAAACACTTGCTGTTCAGCGTCTGAAGGGGTAACACAATCCTACTGTTTATGGGAGTTTCCTCTCTTATGAAACAAAAAGTAGCACTGACTTGTTACAAGATCCAAAAATGTAAACACACACACACACACACACACACACACACACACACACACACACACACACACACACACGAAGAGCGTTCGAAACAGAGCCATTCACAAATGTCGGATGATCGCAAGAAGTGCTGTAGCGCTTGCACGAACTCCTTTATGCTACGTTAAGCCCTGTCTATGGGATAGTCCTCGCCATTTTTCTCTCTCTTTACCTTCTTGTCTGTCCCAGTTTCCCAGCACCAGATTAACCTCCTTGCCCGCCTCCTCTCTCTCTTTTTCTCTTTGTCTATGTGTAGTAGAAACGCGGGACACATCACATTATCATCCATGGCCGTTGCTATGCTTGCGAGAAAAAAAGCGCACGGATGGCTCGTAGCTTGTTGTAGCAACCTCACTCACGTCTATGAACCGCAGATGGTTTCTCATAGAACAGGCGCTGTGACATAGTGAGAGAAAGGATGTCACTTTCCCCTACAAGACCATACGTTCCTGCTCTGGAAAAATACCAGCACCGATGCATGCACGTGGCTTGGCGCCTCACGTGAGGCATCTCCGCATTTCCTCTACGCGTCGTATATTCGAATGTGCTGATGTTCCGCGCATCATCAATGGCCTACAAGAATATTCCGTGGTCTAAGGATCACTTACGGCGCATCTAACGAAATCGACTGCATCTCACTCCATTTCGACTACTTTATTCAATGGTCCAAAGCTCTTACTACTCAAACTATCTGCTTCACGCTCTTGCCCGGTACGCTCCCACATGTTTGTGCAGCTGCCCAAGGCCTAGCGCTTAAGGTCTACCACGTTGCCCAAGGCCCACCAAGTTGCATGCGGTAAAGAGGGTGTGAGGCATCATCGTGGCCAGCCTATCTTATGTCCAAGAGAGCGCAAAGGCCTTTTTCAATGATCTCCAATTTGCCCTTTCTTGAACGAGTTGATCTCACTGGACGCCTGGGAACCACTTAATTTCAAGTGTCCCACCTACTTTCTTTTAAATTTTTTCTTGTCTACTATGCTGTGTTTTCCCTCATTGGTGTTAATCCTGTCGTTCTCAGTGTCCGTCGCTTTTCTCGGCATTAGGTGCCGTGCCAGGGTCCACTTCTACGTCCAAATTGCAACAGGAATATCCGCTGCTCGTGTGAGTGGGCGTTGTCAACCGCATAACACTCTTTCGTTGGGAAGCGTGCTGCTTTAGCAGTACGGGTCGGCCTTTAAACAACCCCCTATATTATTCTAAATGCGGCTGTCTCGACACTGGTTGTACGCTGGACCTCGAGCTGAACAGCGCAATATTATAGCCAGGGTGCCACAGGGCGGGCAATAACTGACGTACCAAGTAGCGGGGAATTCTTTGATATAATCAGTTTCAATAATTTGCTTCCGTAATGAAGATATCATTCACCCATCGTATAACTTTGGGTGAAGGTACTTAATGCAGTTGCAATAAAGATACTGCACCGGCCTTGTTTTCTTTTTTCTTCCTGTATATCTAGTGCAATTTAAGCAGGCCGACTTATTCTATAAAGTGTGCCTCAGCTTCGCAGCTCGAGGAGCTGTGAGAGAAAAAAAAAATGAACTGCGAATCTCAGCTGGCGAAATCGTATCTCTCGAACACCGCATGTCCTTGCCGTCCTTGCTCCCATGTGCGTAGCCTTGAAACGCTGCCAGGACTAATAAAAGTAGGTAAAATATGCTTCCGAGATTACGAGAGTCGATCTGGACATAGAAAAGCAAAGATTAGACAGCAATATGGATTATCCTGGAGGATTACCTTGAATATATTAAATAATGAATGTTCACCTTGAATACATTTAAACGGTGCCCTATTGATAATCGTCCTCCGTGATTAATATTTGCTTGCAATCTGCTTGGAGGAACACCATCTGTATTGAATGCATGTGTTCTGGATGCTATAGACGTGATGAATGTAAGTGTCTCGTAATGTGTAAGCTCAAAGGACAGTAGATATGGGTGATGCAAGAAAGTATGTGTAAAAGCTAAACTCTTGTAGACCAGACAATACACATGAAACAAGCAATGAAAATCTTCTGCATGCCTCTTCCTTTAACGTTTTCCGGTATATTTACTCTTGATTCTTGTGTGTTTAACCCGTCAGGGTTAGCTAACCAAAAAGTAGTTTACTGAATGCTAGTATTCTGCAGGTTCTGCTATTCCTACATTGTCGTTTTGCTTTACAACCACTTCCTGTGTTATTCTGCTCAGTAATGTGACGATTTCATTCCGCGCGCCTCGAGTTATTTTTTATGATGCTGCATGCCAGTTTGAAAGGTGATATGCTCAGTTTGTCACTTTAAGGTATTTCGTACTTGCGTATCCTACCTCTGCCAAGTGCTGGAGAATGCACTCAATTACGCTGCACGGTAGCCGCTTTTTATGCCTGTACCACCATACTCAGTCTACTTTGTTTTAAGGCGAGAACTTCACATGTGACAGTGCGAATGCGACCTTGAAAAAAAAAAGAAAGAAAGGTGGCAGAACAATCTGGTGCGAAATATATGGTACAAAAAATCAAACGATGGCGTTTCGTTTACTTGGTATATACCACATTGCTATGGAAGGGCACGAACGTACGAATGTATGAATCACATGACTGTTAGGTTATCGCAAAAATGACATGACGTGCTTGTCAGTTACGTCGCGATTAGCGATACCCGCACCGCATACGCGGACATGAGTTACACGGGATCGAATGTTAACCATCAGAACCAATGCCAAATTACATTCAAGTGACGCTCGACTGTTAAAGGTTGCGGGTTCGAACCCTTGTTCCCGGGGTTCGATTACCAAACGTCTTGGCTTAAACCGACTATTGGTCAAACAGCGGAGACCTCGGTCCACCACCCACAAATTGCCCTAAAGCCATTGCTAGATGTGAGTGATAATGATAATGCTGCATGATAGGGATAATGTACACGACAGCTTTGTCACATCTCAGCTGTTTACTCAGACTTCACTGGCGTGGAACGGGATTTAATTTTTCCCACGTGAGGTCGCACGCGTGTAATTAGTAAGCGAGCGTTTACCACAAGTTATACGCTGCTCATAAAATTCATCATCAGCCTGTTTAGGTTCACTGCAGGACGAAGGCCTCTCCCAACGATTTCCAATCCACCCTATCCTGAGCGAGTTGGTTCCAGTTTATGCCTACAAACTTTTTAATTTCATCGCTCCATCTAACCTTTTGCCTGCCTCTGTTACGTTTTCCCTCTCTTGGTATCCATTCCGTTGCTCTTACTGTCCATCTGTTATCTTTCCTCCTCATGACATGTCCTGCCCAGGTCCACTTCTTTCTTTTAATTGATATAATAATATCGGCTATTCCTGTCTGTTCTCTGATCCATTCCGCTCATTTTTCATCTCTTAGCGTTACCCCTAACATTTTTCTTTCCATTGCACGTTGCGTGCTCCTTAGTTTCATCAGAGTAGTTTTTTCGTTATCCTCCACGTTTCTGCACCGTACGTTAGTACTGGGAGAATGCAGTGATTGAATACTTTTCGCTTTAGTGAGAGCGGTAAGTTTCCAGTCATGATTTCGTAATGCCTTCCGAATGCGCTCCAGCCCAACCTTATTCTACGGAGAATTTCTTTTTCATGGTTAGGAGTTCCTGTTATTAACTGTCCCAGGTATACGTATTCGTTTACACATTGTAAGGGTTCATTGTTGATTTTAAATTCCTGTTCCTTAGCTAAGCTATTGAGCATAACTTTGGTCTTTTGCCTATTCATTCTTAATCCAATTTTAATACTAGATAAAATAAAATAAATATAAAATTACCGAGCCTTAATTACTATCCGCAATATTCGAATACATGGCTATCGCAGTGTATGCTTGGCCCTTCGGGCGAAACTGCGACTTCTTTCTTCGTTAACAGGTTCGGGTCATCGGAAAGCCTTCGCAGAAATTAATTAGTCTCTAAAGACTCGCTGCTATTTTTCAAAAGGCTCCAGCAGCGGCTCAGTGGGGTTTGATTCTTGTGTCACGGCTCTCTGGAACCGCGTTACGTGTGGCTGACTTTCCGAAGCGAGGCCCCGCGAACTTCAGTTCTTGCCAACGTGGTATTCGATGCTCGTCGGGATGGATGCGTACAGTGGTCGAAGACGTTCTGCTCAGCACAACATCAGAGGTAAAGCAGCACGTTTGCTTTCACAAAGATTGTCTAGTTAAATATTGCACACGCAGTATGCTGCGCGGCTGCTTGTCAACGTACGTGGTGGTTCGACAAGTTCCACTCTTATTATAGGAAGAGTTGCTTTTTTTTTTAACGTTGAATAATTTAGACATTGCATATCCGTGCGTTTGTTCGGTTTTGTGAACGTTGTTTGATAGCTGGGGTTTTACATACCAAAAGCACGATATGATTATAAGAGACGTCGTAGTGAAGGGATCCGGAAATTTTGACCGCCTGTAGTTCTTAACTTTCCGTTTTGTGAACGTGAAAGGCTACATTGGAGTGCAGCTATTCACTGCACACATTCACCAACTGTGCGCGCGGCGCGCGTGTGTGTAAGCATATGAACGGCAGACTTCATGTGGCTCTGCCATCGTGTTTCGTTGCCAATGGCCACTGACACGCATTTCTTCTGCGACTGAGTTATTTTTTACCTGTCGGTTTATGTATCGGTAATATGTATGGACTACTGTAAACAACATAAAAACGACAAGCACCTCTAGTACCGAAAACTACGGATGAGCGTTTCATTATGCGTTCGCTGAACAGCATGCCAGTTGCCGCCGCTTAAGCAACAACGCAGGTTATACTGGTGTCACACGGGCGTTTGGAAGGCCTTCGAACCGATAGTCAATCGACTCAAAGGTCAAGTTTGAGCTGCTACACGGGTGGTTTCAATGGCCGTCGAGTCAATAGTCTATCGGGTCAAATGAGCAGCCCACAACTCCTTTGAGATTTCGAAGGCCATTGAACGACGGAAGCGGAAGCGGCGCGAACTCCGAGACTTGGCGCACCGGCAGCTCCCGCGCGCGCTAGTTTCTGAGGCCATGGCCCTATTTACGTAGTTGTATCAATAAGTAGAATTTTACACCTGTGAAAAATATTGGAACGTGCCGAAAGGCCAACGCTCTCACAACATTGCATTAGTTCTAGATCGAATACGCCGTCACTGGTATAAAAAACAAACGCCATGCAGCTGGTGGGATGGATGGATATTAGGAGCGTCCCCTTTATAACGGGGCGGTGGCCGGGCCACCAAGCTCTAGCTTTATTTCTTTTTTGTTTACAACCGTTTCTTTCCCCGATTCACACATATTTTCACAACTAATTTCTTTTCCTCGTCTATTTATTTTATCTATTATTGTTCTGCTGTGATGTAACAATCTTACCCGAACTACCTTGCGCTTTTGTTTGCTCCATACTTTTGCGCCACCAATGCTCTAAGCGCCTTTTACTTATATCTATCGCCGGCATGTTCAGCTTTCCCCTGTTACTTCTGAAACCCATGGCCTCCTGTAGGGTAGTGTCCACAGCTACACCTGGGTGGACATCTGTACATTCAATCAAAATATGGTCTGTCGTTTCCCTAGCTTTTCCACAGCACGTACATGTATCCCCTTCTTTATTGAATTTTGCTCTGTAACTTCGGGTTCTCAGGCAACCGGACCTTGCCTCAAACAGTAAAGCGCTTCCCTTTGAATTATCGTAAAATTTTTCTCTCCTGATTTCGTCTTTCCCTTTTCGGTAGTTGTTCAATGCCGGTTTCTTCTCCATTCTAGCTATCCAATCCGAGTTCTCCGCCACTCTGACCATGCTCTTAACGCTCTTTTTTGTCCCATCCGTTTCGTTACTGGATGTATACTTACTGGTAAGCTTCCTAGTTCTCTTCCTCCATTGTGAATCAACGTTCTTCCTATACAAATACCTGAATACTTTCGCTGCCCATCTACTTTCTTTCATATTCCTTAATCTCTGTTCGTACCTAATTTTACTCTGAGCTTCCCTTCCCTCAAAGTCAGACCATCCCATATCCCCCTTAACAGCCTCATTTGTGGTCTTCCCATGGGCGCCCAGTGCGAGACGTCCGACCGTCCTCTGATTCACGTCCAGCCCTGATTGTACCTCTGACCTCATGCACACCACTGAGTTTCCGAATGTAAGTGCTGGCACCATTACACCTTTCCACAAACCTCGAATTACCTCGTACCTGTTGTAACCCCACAGCGCTCTATGCTTCATTATTGCGGAGTTCCTCTTTCCTTTAACTATCATAGCTTTTTCTTGTACTTCCATGTATCTATTCCCATCATTTATCCATATCCCGAGGTATTTGTACTCTCGTACTCTGGGTATCTCCTCGCCCTGTATTGATATGGTCTGATCGTTGCTGTCATTGAATATCATCCAGCCGCATTTTGTCACACTAAATTTTAGCCCTAAATCTTCACTTTCCCGACCACATATACTAACCAGACCCTGCAAATCTGTTCGACTGTCTGCGAATAGCACAATATCGTCTGCATAAAACAACCCGGGGAGCTTTTGTTCTATCACTATACCTGCCTGTCTGTACGACAGCTTAAAACCAATATTGCTCATCTCCAATGCTTTCTCCATTCTCCTCATGTAAAGCATGAATAATAGTGGGGACAACGGGCATCCCTGCCTCAACCCTTTACCTATATCGACGGCCTCCATTCTACCATTACTCGCCATACCTTCCCATTCCACACATACTGTATTTCCACTGTATATTTCCTTTAAGAGCTCTATACAATCATCCCCTATACCAGCCTCTTTCATTATGTCCCATAAAATATTCTGATTCACATTGTCATACGCACCCTTAATATCCAAAAATGCCAAATGTAGAGGTCTGTTCTCTTTTCCGGCTATTTCTATACACTGCGTAAGCGCAAAAAGGTTATCATCTAATCTCCTGTCGACTCGAAATCCATTTTGGAGTTCGCCAAAAGTGCCATTAAGCTCTGTCCATATCTGCATTTTAAATTTAATTGCCTGCATCGCCAACCTGTAGAGTACTGATGTAATGGTCAGTGGTCTATAGGAGCGAATGTTATTTTTCTCTCCCTTGCCCTTATAAATGAACTTCATCCTACTTTGACGCCAACTGTCCGGTATTCGCCTGTCCTTTAACCTTTTTTCAATTGCTTTTAATAGGGCTTCTTTGCTCTTTCTTCCGAGCTCATTTATTACAGTAATGCTAACCCCATCTAATCCTGTGGCTGTTCGTTTGGGAATCATTTCCTCCGCCTTCTTCCAATTGAAATTTTCCAGAACTAGTTCTTCCACTTGGTCTCCCTTGCTACTGTTACACGTCGTAAAGGGAGCCTCGTCATGCTTCTTAAAGGAATCGGCTGTTGCGTTTCGAATATAAGTCAATGCGTCGTACCCCTCCAATTTATTTCCTTCTTCATCCACAATATGCCGTTGCATAGTTACAGTTTTCTTCCCCAGCGATTGCAGGTGGTTCCAGAAAAGCCTAGATGCGTCCTTCTTTTCGCGAATGTCCGATATCCAACGTTCACTTTGGCCTTTAATCTTGGCTTCAACTAAACTCTGTACCATGGCTTTTTTCTCGAGATATGTTTCCCATTTTTGCTTGACCTCGTCTTGTGGCCTCTGCTCCTTTTTTGCCTGCCTATGTATTCGAGATGCTTCCCGTCGATTCTCAATTGCGTCCTGAATTTCCCTGTTCCACCATCGTTTTGGCTTTCGCTTTCCCCTCCAGCAACTCTTCTGTTTCTCTTTCGTAACTTCAGTCCTTACTAAATTAATAAGCTCATTATAATCCCACACTTTGCCTTTTGTTCTGCTCACTATGTCCTCGATTGTTGCGACTACGTTCCTAATTTGTTTTTCACTTAGAAAGGAGCTGCCCGACTTTAATTCGATGCTCTCTTTATGATCTACATATCCCATTCGCAAAGTTATGCGTTTATGGTCACTCCCCAAGCTGCTACTCCCTTCCTCATCCATGCTCATTTGTCTCAACTTTTCGTGAATTCCTTCTGTCATGAGGCAGTAATCGATTGTTGACTGCCTGCTTCCGACCTCCCATGTTACCTGCCCATCGCACTTAGGACTCATGTTAACTATATCGAGACTATGCTGTTCGCAGAGCTCTAGCATCAACTTCCCGTTATAATCTGTATATCCGTCGAGGTCATGCACATGAGCATTCATATCGCCTAAGAGGATTATTTCGGCCCCGTTACCAAATTTCTGAATATCCTTGCTTATGCAATTCACTAACTCCTGATTTTTCTCTTTGCAGTTACTTCCAGTCCACATGTAAACTACACCCAACATAGTTTTCTTCCCGCTTACCGTTCCAGATACCCAGAGGTGTTCTTCACATGTCGAAGTAATCCTACACCAGTTTGCTTCCCGATGAATTAGCATACCGATTCCCCCACCCTTTCTTTCTGATTTTGTCCTGTTGCACCCTTCCCACACATAATTTGCAATAATTGGTGGCTCTTCCGAGTCCCGAAGGTGCGTTTCTGTAACGGCGTACACCGCTATCTGTTCTCTGTTCAACTGTTCCTCTATTTCTAACCATTTTGTCGGTTTTCTGCCACCTTGCATATTTATGTAGCTTATTAAACCGCGCTGCACTTTCTTTCTCTTTCCCCTTTGCCCTTTTCCCTTTGTTATCAATTCTGTGTTCCAAAGGGTCCCCCATAGATGTTTCTTCCCTTTCTACCGTGGACACCGGAGGGCTCGTGTGCCCCCTAAAAAAGCTACTGCGCGTCCTGCTAGGCGCCAGCCCACCTCATGCCCAAGTTTACGGTCAAAGTGGATTCCATCTCTCTGGAAACCACCCCATCTGTGCACTTCTCTGTTTATGTCGACAACCTCGAAGCCTTTAGCTCGACTAACCCGCCAAATCGTTTCGTTGGCCGTGAAAACTGCTCTTTGTAGGTTTAGGTCTTTCAAGGGTACCTCGGGTATTGTGCACACCACAATTTGCACCTGGGGCGACACTTCCCGCAACTCATCTACTCCTTTTGTTAACCTCTTCTCTATTTCTGGGGTCCTTCCGTTCAACACGTTGTTCAGCCCGCCAGCTATCACAACCAAACCGCGCCCCTGATCTCTACGAGTCAGCTCTTCCCTTGCTTGTTGCATTACTGCACCCAACATTTTTCCTGGGAACGTCCCTACAGCTACTCTTCTGTCTCCTTTTAGCCTCTCCTGAATTGTTTGCGAGCACCGAGCCAGGTTGGAGTCCCCCGCTATTATTACGTTTTCCAGCTGCCTTGCTCCCTTTGTCTGCTCTGGACATCTGGACTGACTTTCAGGGTGAGGTTCGGGTGGTCTTTTGTCCACT
The DNA here is from genome assembly GCA_013339685.2 of Hyalomma asiaticum. Lineage (NCBI taxonomy): Eukaryota > Metazoa > Arthropoda > Arachnida > Ixodida > Ixodidae > Hyalomma > Hyalomma asiaticum. The sequence goes on from CM023483.1 coordinate 62,938,417, forward strand.
CGCTCTTTCACCAGAGCTTCGCTGTAGGTCGAGCCCCGCTTCTGTGCTCCTTTTGTCGACTTTTCTTGTGGGGTCAAGGACGTTCCCTCTCCATGATAGTCACCTGACTCTTTCTTATTCTGCGTGGTGACCTTTGTCAGCTGCTCCTCGGTTTCTCTGAGCCTTTCGCCCATCTCCTTTCTTATTTGGCGTTCCGCCTCTAAAGCGTCCTCCAGCTCGCCTACTCGCTTTAAGAGGGCGGTCTGCGCTTCTTCCATTTGCTGGAATTTCGCCATAATCGCACACTGGCCACAGGACACTTCTACTTCGCATGCCCCATCATCTCCGCAAACATCTACTTTGGCTCCCACGCCACACTTTGTACACTTCACCGTTTTTTTCGCCATGATTAGCGCAATGAACGGTCACACACTCGTCAAAAATTAAGCCTCCTAAAAATTTACCACGCACACCTCATGCGGTTATTAGTGGTGCACCGCTACACTGTCCTGGGCTTCAAAGGTATATTTTACTAATTCATCCAGTACACCGCACGAAAAAGCACGTATACGATAAATCAGTAGGCTGCAAGCGTACCGCAAACTAAATGTCCCGATATATCCTCAATGCACAAAGGCAGTTCTCCCGCCTTGTGCAACGACAGCGCGCACAAATAAAATTAGAAATAAAAGTGGCCCAAAATTTGGTACTATTAAATATCTTCACTTTACTTCCCCCGACCGATCCTCTTATCACCCAATACAACCTTCTCCAACTCACACAAACAACAGCGCCACTAAAGGCCGACCACGTGGCCTTGACAAAAAGAAAAAAGGCAGACCCGTGCTCGGGGAAATGCGGGACACAAAGAAAGGCGCAACAAGAAATATTATTTTCCTCTCTTACCCGGTCTAAAAAGGTAAAAAAAAAACCGCAAGCAAGCAAAAAAGCACTTATCCAATAAAGCCTGACACTCAAACGGTAGCAACTGAAAATACCTATCACGTGGTATCGAAAAGAAAAAGAAAAATCCCTACGCGGGTAAAATACTGGACACAAAGAAAAGCACACGAAAGAAAAGACTACTTTCCCCTACTATTCAATGTAAGAATGCAAAGAAAAATCATGCAAACACTCATCGACTGGCGTCTTCCGGGAGCTCGCTACGCACGTCCTTCCGCTGTGACTAAAGACTACAGACCCCTGTACAGACTACAGACCCCTGATAGCTTGCGCGGCGCCATCTCTCGGTCGCACACTTCAGTTCACCACGCCACCGCTACCGTTATTTTCGTTGGGAAACACTACGTGTAGCGCCATCTAGTGCCTATGAATCAAACTACTTTTGAGGCTCACGCTATGGACTTAGGCTTAGCAGTGTCAAAATCGGCACGTTTTCTGAATAACGACTGTAAAACGTCGCGCATATTTTGTCTCTTTTGGTACATGAGATTAAGAGAAGGCTCAATTTAAAGTTTGTTTCTTGCCGTCGGCGCGAATAGCAAGCAACTAGTGCGAATTGGAATTGAAGCGGGTGCCTTGGTTGCCGCCATGTTGTTGCGAAATCACTGGGCGACTCAACAGCCGTTCAAAACGGCCGTGTAGCAGCGACAGAATGTATTTTACTCGATAGAGTTTTGGGCTTTTCGAAGGTCATTGACTCGAAGGCCTCCCAGTGTGCCCGTGTGACACAGGTATTACACTGTGCTACGCACATAGCAATGGCTAGATGACGTGGATGTTGTATTTTCCTGCCTCACACGCTAGCCATCTGAATCGCACTTCTAACCAAAAACAAGGCGTAGACTGTACCCTGTATACCTATATATGAACACGTGCCAACATACTTGTTTAAACCTGATAAGCATTTCAAATAGGGCACTGTTGGACTGGTTAGAACCAGTTCTTGCGACTTTGCCGCCATGTGCAACAGTCAAGCACGACAATGGTGTTTGAATATACCGTAGTACTACGCCGTCGAGAATTTAGCAACTGTTGTGTCGCAAGTCGCCGCGCTGAAAGCGTGACGCTCCGCTGAAGGTGTTGAGGTTACAGAATGTTGTTCTTCTAGGGCCGAAGAGCAAGCCAGGCAGCTTCATAGACAATTATCTGGTATCGATGAAAGATGGGACCTATCAAAGCATTAATCGCTCCAATTGTATCCAGCAGTTTTACTGCGATGACAATTTCATGGACACCTCACAGTGATGGGCGACGCTGCTATGTTGCTTGCGCAGTGGCCACAATGTGGTCGAGCTCACTCCCTTCCATGCCTGTGACCTGGTACCCAGGTGAGCTTCATTGTGTCGAGGTCCTTGTCTTCACGTAATTTTGGCTGCTGTCATGCCAGGTCCAAACGCTACAGTCGCAGAGAAATCGTGACCACCACAGGACGGCCCTACATCTGCGATGCCGAGAAACATCCATTGCTACGGGCATTTCAAAGCCCACAAACACAAGCGGGGAAGCCCACATCTTCACCGACTTCTTGCAGGCGTTTAGGAACGACCGAAGCGGTAGGATCCGCATGACAGCCCATGCACTCAGATTTGGGTGCCAGTTAAGTAATCGGCGCGCCTCATAATCATAACGCAGTTTTCAAGTGCAAAACCACGGAATTTCGCCGATTTACTTTATAAAATCCGTTGCGCAGATGCGTCCAGTCTTCCGTGAACCATGTTATGCTGTCGTCATAGCGCACAAAAACAATTATTTGATTGATTTGACGATGTTTTACGTTCCAAAACCACAATAAACCAAAACCACGATTTTGGCAACGGTGACAGCCAGCGGGCGCAGGAATAATCAAATCTTGTACTTCAGATAGCAGAGAGTTTTAGCAGCGCCGGTTTACCGTATGGCAGTGACGGTAATACCGCACCGTCACGGTCGGCGCGCGGCTATTTCAGTCGGAAAAGTCCTGCACTAGTTGCTCGGCGAGTACGGAAGCATCGTCAAATGATCAAACTTGCTGGTAAAGCCCTCAGAAGCTCAATTTTTAACGTGCCAACCACGACGGTACAGCATTAGCGTACTTGCCGTACGGTAAGCCGCCGCTGCTAAAACTCCCTAGAGTGAGACTCACCGCAAGAAATCGCTAGGCACGAGGGCGTTCTTCACTGGGACCGTCAAAGCGGCGCAGCATCGGAGGCATGCCCGGCAGCTGCCTACCGTGTCATCAACCAGGAGACTTGCCCCGGCGGGCAGTTCCGCGCAAGGTGTCGTTCACCGGTGGTGCAGGGTTGTAAACGCATCGGCACCGCCCAGAAGTTACCCATAGTGCACCAGCGAGGGTACAAAAGCGAGCGGTCGACACTTGCCTGGAGATTTGGCAGCGGTGACAGCAAACAGGCGCAGGACCAATGTTGTCGTACTGCAGGTTGTTTTTGCTTCTGTTTGGTATAGACACGCTCTGTGTCTTTGCTGTCGCTGCGTATCGATTTCATTTTTGCATACTTCTGACTTTCGTGATGTCACAGAAGGATCGGGATGCACGCGGTGACTTGCGTGAACTGCGTGCTGAGATAAGAGAAATCAAAGAAGGACCCGGATTCGTGGAAAAACTGTTTGAATCAACGAAACGACAGTTAACGGAAGGGCGCGCCGAGAGAGAAAGCTTATGGAAAGAAAGTGAGAGGTTGAAAGCTAAATGCAGTGAAAACGAGTCAGTCACAGTTGCCGAACTGCGCAAGCGAACTGTTCAACGTGTGCAATATTGGCGCAGATCGAATGTTGAAATAAAGGGGCTCCTTTAGATGGAAAATGAAAACATCACTGATCTTGTAGGCAAGATTGGTGATGTCGTTGGCGAACCTACTTCTGCTAGCGATATAGAGGTGTGCCACCGTGTACCGACTCTTGAGCAGGGCAAAACGAACGTTATTGTTTAGTTCAAAAGCAAGCACAAACGAGACGTCATCGTCGAAAAAGGCCCACAGTAGTCGCATTAATAATTCCAACATAGGTGCCTCGAGCGAAGCACAAACCTTCGTGAATGAGTATCTCTGCCCGACACTGAAGCAATTACGTGCGCAGGCAATTTCCAAATATACGGGAGAGTCATTGGCAGTTTGTGTGATTCATTTCATTCATTTGTAGGATTTAACGTCCTAAAACCAGTTCTGATTATGAGAGACGCCCTAGTGCAGGGCTCCGGAAATTTCGACCACCTGGGGTTCTTTAACGTGCACTCAGACATCGCACAGTACACGGGCCTCAACATTTCGCCTCCATCGAAATGCAGCCGCCGCGGCCGGGATTCGATCCTGCGACCTTCGGGTCAGTAGCCGAGTGCCATAACCACTAGACCACCGCTGCGGGGCGACAGTTCGTGTGAAAGAAGAATGGAGCGATATTCGCGCGCGCCCCGCCACGGTGGTCCAGTGGTTATGGTACTCGGCTGCTGAACCGAAGGTCGCGGTATCGAATCCCGGCCGCGCCGGCTGCATTTCGATGGAGGCGAAATGTTGAGGCCCGTGTGCTGTGCGATGTCTGAGTGCACGTTAAAGAACCCCAGGTGGTCGAAATTTCCTGAGACCTCCACTACGGCGTCTCATAAGCAGAGCTGGTTTTGGGACGTTAAACCCCACAAATCAAATCAATTTTTGCGTGCAAGACACAGTCCAGTCAAATGATGCGCATCGAAACATGCGACCGCGGCAAGATCGCGTAAGTTGCTTGTGGTCATAGCCTGTTGTACCTTTGTTCCTTCTCGCCATGCTATATCAAGAATTTTGCTTGCCCTCTGAGCTCGGAACTTCCGGCGCAGGCGCAGAGCATGTTCTCTGCTATTTACCTTAATGCTCCTTCCGCCGCTACTATAAGCTTGATTAATTAAGCACATTCTTTAACGACATTACGTTCCAATTTGACGTGATCATGTTGTCTTAAACCTGCTTCCATGAAGGAAGCGATGCGCTAAAGATGGTTTAACTACAACCACTATTTCATTAATCGACGTGGCCACCGTGGTGGTGGAGTGGCAACCCATGTCAATGAAAACGTGCTCTGCGACGTAGTGGCGGAATTTACGTGCACCATACCAATGATTATGAAGTGATTTGCATAAAAAGCGACATCAACACGTACGTGGCGTTTTATCGTCCACCTTCTTGTGACATGAATGCATTCTTGGAATTTACTGAGGAAGTACTAGAGCACTCAACACGTCATTGCTATACCACTTTAATAGGTGCTGACTAACACAAACCCTCTGAAGGATAATTTGACCTGCCGGGAATTTATTAAACTTTCTGCCTGTGGCTACAATGGCGTCATAACTACACCCACACGCGTAACCACGCGTTGTCAGGCGATACTAGACTTATTTATTGTCAGCATAAACACTGATGAAGGTGCAGCAGGCATAGTATGCTCTGGAGTGAGTGACCCCTGTCCTATCTTCATTGTATTTCCTAAAATTGATACAAATGAAATACATTGTCGTGATAACGTAAAACATAGTATATGTATGTCTAGCAAAAACATGAACTCATTCCGCATGCATGTAGTGAGATAAGATTGATCTTCTGTGTACGGTAAGCTCGACCCAAATGGGAGCTATCGCGATTTCTTGTCTATATTCAGCAATCATTACAATGCATCCTTTCCTTACGTAAGTGCAAAAGCTAGCAGAAAAATAAAAAAAGAGCCTTGGGTAGGACGGGATCATATCAAAATGATTAAGAAAAAAAATCGCCTTTTTATGAAGCTTTCCGCACGAGAGATATTAAAGAATTTGAAGCTTTTAAAACCTACAGAAATAAACTGCTGCATTGAAAAAGGCAGAGACCTCCTACTATGAGCACGTGTTCTCTGACATCTATCGACGGCGCCTAAACCAAGTTTGGAAAGCCATAAATCAGGCACTGAATCGCAGGACTGTTCAGAATAATTTGAAAGAAATAGTCATTAACGGGAACACACTCTCCGGTGAACAGCTGACCGAGCATTTCAGCGAGCACTTCGCTAATGCGGTGCAACCACTGGGAAGCATTGCTCACATTCAGATTGCCTACCACAAGACTGATACAATTTTTCTCGTACCCACAGAAGAAGCAGTAGTGCGGACATTTATTTCCTTAAAAAACAGTAAAGCTGTGGATGTCGATGGATTTCAGGTAGAAGTGATTAAGCACGTCATTGACCTGCTTGCTCCTTGTCTAGCTCAGGTGTTCGTTCAGTCGGGCTGTTTCTGAAATCTGATAAAGATTTCTATGTTTGTGTAATATTTAAAAGAGGAGGTATTAATGATGCCAACATTTACCTGCAATTCGTATAATACCTTTATTCTCTAAAGGATTGGAGAAAATAATTTTCTACCGCTTAAATAGTTTCCTTAAGAAGCACAACATACTTTCAGAACTTCAACATGGGTTTCCACGTGATAAATCTACACAGACTGCGCTTTTAGCTCAAAATGAATTGATAATTAAAAATGTTCATGAAAAAAAAAAGCTCATGCTGGGTGTCTTCATTGCATGTAGCAAGGCCTTCGATAACTTAAATCATTGAATTTTACTCGAGAAGTTAAGTGCTTATGGCGTACGTGGTGTAGCTAAATCACTGTTTCATTTTTATCTGTCTGAGAGGAAATAATGTGTTTCAACTGCCTTTCATCATCTAAAACCATTTCTTGTGGCGTGCCTCAAGGAAGCATCTTTGGGTCAATGCTCTTCAAAATCTGCATAAATGATATCGTTAAATAAACAATGATGCCTCGTTCCTCCTCTACGCGGATGACACCAGCCTATTTTAAAGTGCAAATGCTTACAGGGCGCAAATTGAACAAACAAAAGAGAGGGACACACAGACACACACCAACTAGCCCAAGAACCAACCTATGAACCAGCCTATGAACTAGCCCATGAACCAACTAGCCCAAGAACCAGCCTATTTGTTTCAGGACAAAGTCTAACTGAGATTGTCGTCGCAGCCCAAAATGTACTTTCATATGTGCTGCAGTGGTCCACCGCTTAATGGCCTACGAATAAACGCGGGGAAAAAAACAAAAAACAAATCAAAAGAGCCAGACCTGCGCAGAATCGCAGGACAGTGACAGCGTAAGCTGGAGGAGCGACCTTCTTAGAGGCCATTGTAAACGCTTGGGGAAACTAGTGCAAGTAAAGGTGATAGGTATCCCTTGCGCCATAACTGCGGCTTGGGCTTCTCTCTGCACAGCGGTCTGTTGTGCCCAACGTTGCCTTGCTGCAGCCGCGCGCGTAGCTCTGCGATTCGCTTCTTCAGCAGCGGTCCGCACCTTGCCGAAGAGCCAAGTCAGGTTGCTGTCGGGGCTGCGCACGTCGCCTGTCGCGTGACACACGGCACGATACGACAAAACTGCTTCAAAGGGCAGCGGTTCGTAATAACGATGACGGGAAAGTTGAAGGAGATTGTTTCATAATGATGATGTTGATGATGCCTCTGTAATGGGTTTATAGTTAAAAAGCATACCCCCCCCCTCCCCCCTCTGTGTTATTTCAAATGATCCCTCGAACTCGTTATGCAATCCACTTTCCGAGACGTGTAGTGGCGTATTATTATTCTGCCACGTAACATTACATTTGTTATTGCGATTCCTCGGCAGGCTTTACACCTGTTTAGGTCTTTTAGCGATGATTTTTCAAGCACAGGTGTAGCTCAGTGTCAATAAAGAAAAAAAAAGAAACATCTGTAGCTCAGATTGCATAAGGCACTCTGAGCACTCTATGCAATTTGAGAATTTCTTAGCGCACTGTAATAAATACCATGTATGAAAAAAAAAACATCTGTAGCTCAGTGGTAGAATGATCGACAGCCACGCAGAGGTCGTGGGTTCGAATCTTCCTCGATCCTGTTTTTTTTTTTCTAAAATGTGCGCGATAGTGGTTACGGACACCGGCGGCGGCGGTGAAAAACATTTATTGAGCTGCTATTTACAGAGAGGTTGTATAGCAAACCAGCCCCTGGGCGAGTTTGCCTACACTACTGAGTGGAGTCCCTATTCAGGCACCCCATTGGTCGACGCCGCTGTCCTGACACGCTGGACCATAGCTTGTTGGGCCGGAAGGTCCGGGCAGCCGAACAGGGCCGCCTCCCAGTCCTCTCGGGTTCGGTTTAGGTTGGGGGTTATAGAAGGATTGAGTTGGCATGCCCATACCATGTGGTAGGTGTCAGCTACCTCTCCACAGTACAGGCAGAGGCCAGAAAAAGAAGAGTCAAAATGCTTAAGAACTGCCGGGCACAGAAGCGTATTTGTCAATAGGCGCAGGAGAATTCTGTCGTCCACCTTCTTCAACCCTTTGCAGGGCGCAGGAAAGCGGCGGTGGGAGTCCCGATAATGGGCACTTATATCTTTGAAGGTGAGACGAGGAGAGTTTTCGCCTGGATCGGCGCTGTCATCGGTGGGCGAGGCAGTGGCCCGGGGAATGAGTGAATGAATGAATGAGACAGCAGCGTGAGCTGCCTCATTGCCTGGTAGGCCCTGATGACCTGGAGTCCAGATTAACGAGCGGGAAGATGGGTAGGATCCCGCAGACAGGATCGCAGAATTTTGGCAGCTAGGGGTGAAATCCGTCCCAGTTCAAAATTGCGGCAGGCTCCTCTGGAATCTGACATGATGATTCTCGAATTGTCATGCGAGATGGCTAGGGCTATATGGCCACCTCTTCGGCGTGGGTGGCATTGTGTGCACGGAAGGAGAGGCCATCCACCTGCCTGTCTTGGCGAATAACGGCGACCGTATACCAAACCCCGTGGTAAGGGCCGGCGACGTCAGTATAAAAGACGTTTTTTTTTTTTGGAGCCGTGAGGCGCCGGATAGCAAGAGCCCGTGCCTCGCGGCGGCCGGTGTGTAACTCATGAGACATATTTGTGGGGAGGGGTCGAACATGGATCGCGTATTTCCAGTGTTCGCGCACTCGTTCCCGCTCCTGTGCGTGGAATTCATGCCTGATGTGCAGGCGATCTAGGAGTCGTCTGCCTGACGGTGTCTGTGCCAGGCGGGTGTATTGATTTGTTAAGTGGGCCTCCCGAAGCTCCCGGTAAGTATTGACTACCCCCAAAGCAAGAAATCTCGCATTAGAGGTAGAAATAGGGAGATCTAAGGCACGCTTGATGATTTTGCGGAGGGTCACCTCCAAGAAATCTTCATCGTGTTTCCGTAAGTGCAGGTACGGAGTTGCATACAAGATGCGACTCGTGACAAAAGCATGTGCGAGACGAAGCGCATCCCTGCTTTTGAGACCCTCCCGCTTGTTCGAGACCCGACGGACCATGCGGCCCACCTGTTCTCCAACCTTACCGAGTTTGTGAAGCGTTGTCTCTACTCTGCGGTTTTTCTGAATGTGGAGTCCAAGGACACGAATCTCCTGGGCCTCGTTAATAGGTCCACTCTTTAAGGTGGCGGCGGCGGCGGACAACTATGGCGCCAAAAACGGCCGTTGTTGTGGTCTCATAAGAGCTTACGCTGTAAAACTGTCTTTTTCAGATTCCGTGGTACGAACATTAATGAGAACCAACCCTTAACACTTGAGGGCCACCCGTTGACATAGTGGAGACGCATAAGGTTTTGGACATGACTTTTTCTTCTCACATGACATCGACGTGGCACGTAGAATCGCTGATTAAATCATTATCGTGTGCTACTAGCGTCCTCTCACGATGTAGGCACTTCCTTCCGGAAAAAGTTACTCAACTCCAGGTTTACCATGCTCTGTTTTCTTCCGATTCACATTACAGCCTGGGGTACCACAACCCCAAATAACATAACAATAATTCGACCATTACAAAAAAAAAAAAAAGCTCTTCGTCATACTTGCAAACTTCGCGCGCAATAGCTCCATCGCTACGTTGTTTTCGCGTTATCAAATAATCACTAGGGCGCACATGTTCGATTTTCGCCCGGTGAATGCTTACTTCTTCGCAAAGGAACAATTTAGAACGTTTATTTAAGGTATTGCCTAGCATAAGTATGTAATACACTGACTCACGCCCTCTCAGCGCAGACAGGTGGCTGCATTTACAATGAAGGAATGAAATGCGTGAATTCTTTCTAAGTGTTGTCTGTTGTTCCTTTTTTACGGTATGTCGTCCTAACAACACCAGGATACTTCATTACTCTTTGTAACGTGTTTGTTCTATTGCTCAATCACTCTATTGTTCTATTTTTATAACCTCTTCTTATTTTTAATTGCCCTCTCATGTGCTGTTATTGTAAAACTGTTCTTATTTTTAAATTTTGATTGCATTACCTCTGCCATGTGTGTGTGTTCTCAGGCACTTTCAAGTGGTTTTGTAATCGCTTTTCGCCTGAGGGACCTCCAACTGTTGTTGGAAACAAAGATCTGGTTGATTTGATTTCACATGGTTATGAGAGACGCCGTAGGGAAGGAATACGGAAATCTCGACCACGTGGGGTTCTTCAAACGTCCACTGCATCGCACGGTACGCGGGCTGCTCCACATTGCAAAAACAATGCGCATGCTTAACTGCCCCAACAATCACAGCGCCCTCACGAAAGCGCAAATGTCGATACAAATGCACCTACCGGGAATCTCTGAACACGCCGGCGTCCATCAGTCATTCCATAGGAGGCGTTGACTTCATGCACGCCTCCGACTCCTGTAGGTGCCGATATCCGAGCTCACAACCGACGGAAAAGAACGCAATGTGCACGGAGTCGATCAGACCGTCATCACGCGTCGACAAGACTCGCCGGACGTGCACCGTGCACCACCTCCTCCCACTCGCTGCCCGAGATTCCGAAGGCGATAGAAGAGACACACGCGGCTTCTTGGCATGCAATCTGCGCAGTCGATCTGCACCGAACTCTGGCGCGAGCGGACTTGACCGGAATGAGTAGTCGTCAGACGGGCGAATGCGCTTGTCGTCGGAGCACTTAACAGGGGCGGCAGTCTGGGAGAGAGGGAGAGGAAAGTGAGAGAGCATTGGGAAAAAAGAAGTTATAAACATGAAATGGGAGAGAGAGAAACGAAGCTATCGGCGCGTGCAGAAGAGACAAGTGGCGGAGGAAAAGCTGGATCGTTATTGGCACACCGTCTCTCACAGTACCGTGCAGCATGGTAAAAACTCTATGCCTGCAGCAGAGACGGCACCGTCTCCTCTCTTTTTCTTTCCCCATCCACATTTTGATAAGGCCTGCGCGATTTAATCTCTGACATTACGAGCGAAAGTAAGGAGTAGATTAAAAGCCGCTTTAAAGAAGCAGAACTGAAAGCCGGAGGTCAAGATGACGTGCTTGCCTGACGACAGAGACTCGTCGCAACTCGGGGACGTGCGCTTTGCAGCAAACTCAATTTCAGGCGTTTAGTGTTTGTCGCAGGAAACGGAGCAATCATGTTTGTTTGTTTGTTTTTTTTTCTCCGCTTGCTAACGCCTAGCGCACACAATTTCGAAAGCCGTACTGGGAAAATCTGCGGCGTGCATGCCTCGCCTGTGAACGATTTGACGCGTCTTCACTGGACAGCATAGACTGCGACTTTGTTGCTATTTATGATTTTGATTTCTGGGGTTTTACGCCCCAAAACCACGATATGATTATGAGAGGCGCGGTGGTGAAGGGCTCCGGGAATTTTGGCCACTTGGGGTTCTTTAACGTGCACTGACATCGCACAGTACATGGGCCTCAAGGTTTCGCATCCATCGAAATGCAGCCGCTGCGGCCGGGATTCGGTCCCGCGACCGTCGGATCTGCAGCCGAGTACCATAGCCACTAGACCACGGTGGCGGGCCTATTTAGGATTGACCTGCGCTATTTACAGGAGTAGAGCGATGAATGTTCATAACTAACCTGTGGTGAAGATGAAATTTGGTGTTTTACGAGCCAAACCTACAATCTGATTACGTGAAACACGCAGTATTGGAAGAGCATGAATTAATAGAGATAATAGAGAACATTTAGGATTTTCTTTCAATGGGAATCTAAATCCCACGTTAGCTACTGCACTCTCTGGCAGTCGGAACTGCGGCCTCGGTGTCAGCAACGCGAGAACAAGCACGAGCAGGTTTAAATGCTGTTTTCGTGCGAAGTGGCACATTAGCAGTGCTGGATTACGTTAGATCAGTGAAGCTGCTTCAACTATTTGGCTTACAATCGTGCGAGACCGCCACGGTGGTCTAGCGGTTATGGCACTCGGCTGCTGATCCGAAGGTCGCGGGATCGAATCCCGGCCGCGGCGACTGCATTTCGATGGAGGCGAAATGTTGAAGCCCGTGTGCTGTGCGATGTCAGTGCACGTTAAAGAACCCCAGGTGGTCGAAATTTCCGGAGACCTACACTACGGCGTCTCTCATAATCAGAGCTGGTTTTGGGACGTTAAACCCCACAAATCAATCAATCGTGCGAGACCAACTAGTTCACTTTCAGGTCCTTCTTGGCATATTCTACTGCCCATGCTCCAACTTTGTTGATTGAAGAACATACCTAAACTGTTCCGCAGATGGGTCTGCGTGCTTGGACAGCCGTTTATTGTTTAGGTAAGGCACACGTGCGTGCATGCGCACACTTGGACAAGAACGAGGGAAATACTCTAATCAATGACGTATCGTACTGTGAGTGCAGGATGCTCGATGACGCAGCAAAAAAGAAAGAAAAATAGAAATATAGATAGATAGATAGATAGATAGATAGATAGATAGATAGATAGATAGATAGATAGATAGCAGGAAGTCGATTTACAGATGGAGATAAGACGGATACGGTGGCCGAATTCCTGAAAAAAAAAAACGGAATGACGTTGTGTAATCGACTTCGATAACTTACATTGAATGAAACACCTAAATACCCTTACTTTCGTTAAGTTGTACTTTTTTTTTCAGTTATGTTGGCATGCTCTCCTTTTGCTACAAATCCTTTCTTGCGTAGTTTTCAAGCTTCAGATAAACATCACCAGGTAACCGCTTGGCCAGTACGCTCCAGCGATCCTCTTTCTTTATTTTTTTTTCACCGTGCTATTCTTCCCGATCAGTCGCTCAGGACAGGACTATAACATATAGGTAATAACGATGCCCACCCGCTCACTAAGCTCAAAAAGAAATAAAAGAAAGGAAAGTAGAGCATGGGCACAGAATTTTTACATTACTCAACCCACCACTTGTCATGTCTTGAATTGCGGGTACCACTTGACAAGCGCTTCTCACATTCCTGCGCCATCTTTCGAGCGCCTGTGGTTATTCTTGCTGATCGTCGCTGGTTGATACCAATATGGACGATTGGCCAACGAGCACGCAGGCTCGCCTGTTGAATTTGTTAAGATGATAATTAGTGTTATTCTTATAGTGCTGCAGCGTGGTTGCAAGAGCACCGGAGTACATAGTAGATGCAAAACTAATAATGATTCGGAGGTAACATAACAATAAGAACAATCAGAAAGGAAAAAAAGAAGACAGGTAATTGAGTGTTGGCCTGGAGAGAGGGATAATGAAGGAGATTCAGCGAGTACAACTAGATTTTTTTCTATCTTTGCTACCTTACATTTGGACAAGGGGGATTATAGAATAAGAGACATGGGGGGGACATGAGTCTAGATGATTAACAGTTCACGTGCATAATACAGCGCAGCTGCAGACGAGCATACGTATCAGCCTAGGCATTCTTGCCACCCTTCATCAGTTTATACCCTTTGCGCATAGCTAGCGCGATCTCTAGCTTAAATGAAAAAAAAATAATAATCTACGCCCCAGGTTGTACACTGCTGCACGGTACTAAGGAGACAACGCGTGCGTAGCGTACAGCTGCTGCTACGTCGCGGCTACGCACGTTTCCGGCGGGTGAACGCTGACGTAACCGTCGCTGCTTGCTCTCCACGCGTTCGCAGTGGCCCAGTTTCCGCGCGGATGATCATCGGCCGCCGAGCGCACGAAAGTGGCAAAAGCCGCCAGCCGAAGCAGTGCATTTCGATGTTTTTTTTTTTTTTCAGTTGTTGTTCTCGCGAATACAGCACGCGCTAACGCGAGCGCTCCAGTGATTGTGAGCTCTCTATGGGACACGCGTAAAACAAACCGCGCGCGATACGCAATCGCATCTACTATAGGCGTGGCGTGTTTAGAGCTACGGCGACCGTGGGCGCTATTGTCTTCGACTTAAAGAGAGGCGAGAGAACAGGGCTCACCTTCACGCTGGCCTTCCATCTTTTAGGTTAAAGAAGTGCGGCTATACCAGAGGTGGGACAAGGAGGCAGTAAAGTTGATGCAGGGCTCGTGCATTACCGTGTCTCTCCGTTGTGGTGCCTTGTCCTCGCGTCGCGTGTACGCAGGATGAATGCGAACTAAGTGATGCCAAGCGCCGCTGTGCCGCTTCAGAAGCACAGATTGCGATAAACGTAAGAAATTGCTAAGTTGTACTAAACCTTGTGTCTGACACGAGCTCCTTCTGGTATTCATGCCGTGAGTGCTTACTTGCATACGCACTACGTCAAGCTATATGCATCATAAAGATGGGGAGAGGGAAGCTATGAAATGGAGGCGAAATGTTGAAGCCCGTGTGCTGTGCGATGTCAGTGCACGTTAAAGAACCCCAGGTGGTCGAAATTTCCGGAGACCTACACTACGGCGTCTCTCATAATCAGAGCTGGTTTTGGGACGTTAAACCCCACAAATCAATCAATCGTGCGAGACCAACTAGTTCACTTTCAGGTCCTTCTTGGCATATTCTACTGCCCATGCTCCAACTTTGTTGATTGAAGAACATACCTAAACTGTTCCGCAGATGGGTCTGCGTGCTTGGACAGCCGTTTATTGTTTAGGTAAGGCACACGTGCGTGCATGCGCACACTTGGACAAGAACGAGGGAAATACTCTAATCAATGACGTATCGTACTGTGAGTGCAGGATGCTCGATGACGCAGCAAAAAAAGAAAGAAAAATAGAAATATAGATAGATAGATAGATAGATAGATAGATAGATAGATAGATAGATAGATAGATAGCAGGAAGTCGATTTACAGATGGAGATAAGACGGATACGCTGGCCAAAGTTTTGAAGAAAAAAAGAACGGAATGATGTGTACTCGGCTCTGATAACTTGCATTGAATGAAACACCTAAATATGCTTACGTTCATTAAGTTGTTTTTTTTTCAGTTATGTTGGCATGCTCTCCTTTTGCTACAAAACCTTTCTTGCGTAGTCTTCAAGCTCCAGATAAACATCATCAGGCAACCACTGGGCCAGTACGCTCCAGGGATATATATATATATATTGCACGATGCTATTCCTGCCGATTAGTCGCTCAGGGCAGGACTATAACGTATAGGTAATAGCGCTGCTCACCCGCTCACTAAGCTAAGGAAATAAAAGAAAGGGAAGTGGAGCATTGGGCTAGAATTTTTTACATTGCTCAAACCACCACTTGTCATGCCTCAAATTACGGGTACCATTCGACAAGCTCTTCTCACATGCCTGCGCCATCTTTCGAGCGCCGGTGGTTGTTCTTGCTCGTCATCGATGGCAATATGGACGATTGGTCAACGAGCACGCAGTTTCGCCCGTTGCATTTAGTAAGCCGATAACTAGTGCTATTCGTATAGTGCTGCAGCGTGGTTGCAAGAGCAATGCACTACATAGTAGATGCAAAACTAATAATAATTCGGAGGTAACATAATAAGAATGATCATAAAAAAAAAACAAGACAGGTAACTGAGTGTTGGCCTGGAGAGAGGGATAATGAAGGAGATTCAGCGAGGACAACTAGATTTTTTTTTCTATCTTTGCTACCTTACATGTGGGCAAGGGGGATTATTGAATAAGAGAGAGAGAGAGAGAGGGGGGGGGGGGACATGAGTCTAGATGATTCACCGTTCACGAGCATGATACAGCGCAGCGGCAGACGAGCTTATCAGTCAGTAGCCTAGGCATTCCTGGCACCCTTCATCAATTTATACCCTTTGCACATAGCTAGCGCGATCACTCTAGCTTAAAGGAAAAAATAAATAAAATCAACGCCCCAGGTAGTACGCTGCTGCATGGTACTAAGGAGACAACGCGTGCGTACGTACAGCTGCTGCTACGTCGCGGCTATACGCACGTTTCCGGCGGGTGAACGCTGACGTAACCGTCGCTGCTTGCTCTCCACGCGTTCGCAGTGGCCCAGTTTCCGCGCGGATGATCATCGGCCGCCGAGCGCACGAAAGTGGCAAAAGCCGCCAGCCGAAGCAGTGCATTTCGATGTCGTGTTTTTTTTTTTTTTTTTTTTTTTGCAGCTGTTGTTCTCGCGAATACAGCACGCGCTAACACGAGCGCTCCAGTGATTGTGGAGCTCTCTATGGGACACGCGTAAAACAAACCGCGCGCGACACGCAATCGCATCTACTATAGGCGTGGCGTGTTTAGAGCTACGGCGACCGTGGGCACTATTGTCTTCGGCTTAAAGAGAGGCGAGAGAACAGGGCTCACCTTCACGCTGGCCTTCCATCTTTTAGGTTAAAGAAGTGCGGCTATACCAGAGGTGGGACAAGGAGGCAGTAATGTTGATGCAGGTCTCGTGCATTACCGTGTCTCTCCGTTGCGGTGCCTTGTCCTCGCGTCGCGTGTACGCAGGATGAATGCGAACTGATGCCAAGCGCCGCTCTGCCGCTTTGGAAGCACAGATTGCGATAAACGTAAGAAATTGCTAAGTTGTACTAAACCTTGTGTCTGAAACGAGCTCGTTCTGGTATTCATGCCGTGAGTGCTTACTTGCATACGCACTACGTCAAGCTATATGTATCATCAAGATGGGGAGAGGGAAGCTATGAAATGCAGGGGGTTCAACCAGAAGCGTGTCCGATTTCCTACCCTGCACCAGGGGAGACAGAGAGAGAAATTTTGCACTCTAAGTCTACAAGCAGTCTTACAGACCGAACTTGCACTTAAAAGTGGACTAGCAACACCTTCTTCGCTTTGCGCGCATTCAACGCACGCGGTCATGATCCATGTATGATGGTTTACCGGATGCGGACTCCATTCCAACCAGTTTGATGCAATCCGGTATTGGCTGTGCCTCGTCGAACACTAAGAACAAAAGCACGGGCGTATCAGCAGTTCACATCCGGGCGTATCAGCACGCATCCGGCTTAATTTCACATGAATTATGTACATTGCGCGGATGCCTTGTGTCGCACGCATTAACATGTGCGTTGTACCTGTATACCTACTCGTATATTTTTTCTTTAACATATAAAGCTGGGTTTAGTTGGAATAAAGCTTTGAACCGTATTAAATGAAATCTTCCTTTCTACTCAGCGCGGCTTTCGGAGGTTACGTGTAATTGCTCGTAAGCTGCGCGAGCGTGTGCGCTGAATACTAGACGAGCCGAAAACTTCCCTAGAGGCTCGGGTTATTATACCCTACGCATGCCAGAATTATTGACTACGCCGGTTAAAGCGCCCTGTCGTTCACACGACTCCGCCCGAACGAGCAAAAAAAGAAAGAAACGATGTACTCGCAGTATCAGATATTAGGATTGCTTCAGAAATTTAATTTATATGCAGCGTCAAGCTCGCGCGGAGGGCAGAAAAGGTGGCGAGGATGTGCCTTGGAATGTAGGAGCCCGACCACACGACGTCGCACAGCCTTTCAGCGGCAACGAAATATTTTATGCGAATGAAGTTTTCTTCACCTTCCCTTACGTATCCTTATGAACTGGCACACGAACTCTTACGCGGGTGCATAACAGGTTCCCTGTCCTGGTTTCTGTACTGAGGAACCGAAAAAAAAAATAAAAAGACGCGGCTTGCATTAGGTCGCGCAAGTACAGATCACAGCGAAGCTGGCCGATAGTCTACTGACTGTGGTTAAGATAACGTCACGGGGGTAGAACCTGACTATATTTGGTGTTATCTCGATTCGGCCGGGGCTAGGTAGATCCTTTGTAGAACTCAGTATAACTTTGTAGAACTTGACTACAATTGGCCATACATGACTACACTTTACTATACTTCGCTATACCATTAAATTACACATTACACCGACTTCTACAAAGAATCTACCCAGGTGTAGCCCCGGTCGAATCGAGATAACACCAAGTATGGTCAAGTTCTACCCCGAAGTTATAGCCACGATCAGTAGGCTATCCTCCAGCTTTGCTATAATCTCGCCTTGTGCGATCCAGTGCAAGCTGCGTGCTCTTCTTTTTTTTTTATCTGCTTGAACACGCGCTATCCTCCAGCTTTGCTATAATCTCGCCTTGTGCGATCCAGTGCAAGCTGCGTGCTCTTCTTTTTTTTTTATCTGCTTGAACACGCGCGTCCGCATGATGATAATTTCGGGATACGGACGCACAAATTATGAGAGCCTGAAATACTTCGCATATAATAGTGAACGACTCTGCTGGATTTCATGTATACGCTCACCGCATGCGTATAGCATGTGCAGTGCGTAAACATCGAAGTTGCACGAGGCTGATTGATTGATTTGT
Source organism: Hyalomma asiaticum (assembly GCA_013339685.2). Lineage (NCBI taxonomy): Eukaryota > Metazoa > Arthropoda > Arachnida > Ixodida > Ixodidae > Hyalomma > Hyalomma asiaticum. The sequence continues at coordinate 62,956,785 of CM023483.1, forward strand.
GGGGTTCAGCGTCCCAAAACCAGCTCTGATTATAAGAGACGCCATATAGTGGGGGGCTCCGGAAATTTCGACCACCTGGGGTTCTTTAACGGGCACTGACATCGCACAGCACACGGGCCTCAACATTTCGCTTCCATCGAAATGCAGCCGCCGCGGCCGGGATTCGATCTCGCGACCTTCGGATCTGCAGCCGAGCGCCATAACCACTAGACCACCGTGACGGGGCTTGCACGAGGCTGAGCATGTGACACTGGTGGTGCGTATATGCACAGCGCACGAGCCTGTACTTTCCGACGGTGAAAATAATGGCAATTCGCACGCATCCGGCTTAATTTCACATGAATTATGTACATTGCGCGGATTCCTTGTGTCGCACGCATTAACATGTGCGTTGTATTTAGTTGGAATGACATTTTGAGCCGTATTATACATCAAATCTTCCTTTCTACTCAGCGCGGCTTTCTGAGGTTACGTGTAATTGCTCGTAAGCTGCGCGAGCGTGTGCACTGAATACTAGACGAGCCGAAAACTTCCTTAGAGGCTCGGGTTATTATACTCTACGCATACCAGAATTATTGACTACGCCGGTTAAAGACCCCAGGTATGTCGAAATTTCCGGAGCCCTCCACTACGGCGTCTCTCATAATCAGGGCTGGTCTTGGGACGTTAAACCCCACAAATCAATCAATCTAGTGCAAGCTGCGTGCTTTTTTTCATCTGCTTGAACATGTGCGCCCGCCTGATAATAATTTCGGCATGCGGATGCACAAATTGTGAGAGCCTGAAATACTTCGCATATCAAGCGCGGGTTTTCGATGGAGGCGAAAATACCAGAGGCCCGTGCACTGTGCGTTGTCAGTGCACGTTAAAGGAGCCCCAGGTGGTCAAAATTTCGGGAGCCCTCCACTACGACTTTCTTCTCCTTCATTCCTTTTCCCCCTACACCCATGACCATGGACGCTGAGCGGCGCTTCCTATGCAAGGAATGCTGAAAATAGCGCCATTCCTTTAACCAAACGGCAATTATTGCTTTGGCTTGGGACCCTGTATTCGCATTTTAACTGTATTTCTTATAGACTTGGTGCATTGTTTGTCCGAGGAATGCATGCGTGTGTGCTGCAGAGCTCCTGCCCTATGCGGTGGGGTAGCCGGCTCCCACATGTGTGTAACTCTAAACTAACAAACAAGGCGGCGTGACTATTCCAATGAATACAGCTTACTAACCGCCGTACTCGAATTGCCTGCGCTTTGCGACAGGAAAATAATAATAACAACATAAAATAAAATGCTCACTGTACTTGCGGATTGTGACGGCCGAGAGACACAGTCAGAGCAGATTAAAGGAAAAGTGTCATTCACTGTTAACACGTGGACAACGGCAAATTTGTACGCTGACGTGATTGTTACACTAAAAAAAAAAAAAAAACATAGAAGAAGGAAGAAAAGGGGGAGGGGGAGACCAGTGTGGACACAGAAAGGAGAGAGGCACTTTAGGAAAGGAGGCACATAACAATGCGCACGGAGCATCTTTATTGGTGTCGTTTTTCTTACAGGCGGTTCAGTTTTAATTGGGGATCAATGTGAAGTGAGCACTGGGCTTAACAGACAGTCAGCTATGTGACCGCTGAACCATCTACATTCGCAAGTCCGTCAATTTGAATGTTTCGACACTGGAGACGTTTAGTCGACGAAAGTCGATTTTACAGGCGCTTTTCAAGAGCGCTTGGTTTGACCCGACAGTGGGCCGTTCACTGTTTCAATCGTTTCATCGACCAATGAAACTCGAAAAAAAAAAAAGAGCGTGAGAAGAAAATAAGAGCTACATTTTTTTTGAACAGGTGAGCTACTTACGGCGTCTTCGAAAAAAAATACGCCGGTCTGCACCGGTGCGCATCGCGGCGCCTAGAAACGACGATGATTGGACGAAACAGCGCACCAGTGCACCCCGGTGCAGTTTCTCGAAAATGCTATTATTAGAAGCCATTCCAGCTCGCGGAATTATCCACTGCATCTTCGAATGTCGCATTCAAATTCTTTTCGTGCTGTCGAAATCCGAAAATACGTTTCTGTAAACGCTTGCAGCAGTAGTCTGCGGTGCTCTCACGCAGTTTTGGTTGAAAACTGTCGATAAGGATAGAAAAGGAAATAACGCACACAAAAACACGAAATTTAATTACCGAAGAACGCGAGTAACGAGAAACCATTAGCGAAAACTTTAGGGCGCGAAGTTAGAGGGGTTCCAGAGCGATTTAAGAAATATGGCCTGCAGCCCAGTGATGAGCATTCGGGCGTGACGAGGGTACAACGAAATTGAAGAAGCGTCCGGGCCCGAAACACGGGTATAACACGTGCGCACGAAGCCCCGAGTAATGGCACTGCGAACATTGTACACACTTTTCTCCCATAAGACGATCCTTAAAGGAAACGTTCGATATATATATATATATATATATATATATATATATATATATATATATATATATATATATATATATATATATATTGAATTACCTAATTCGTCACATCGACTGACGCACTCGCTGCGATGCAATCACAAATATTACAGCTCGTCATCGCTTACATATTTACCACCGTGGTATGCCGCTAGATGGTGAATGAAAAGCCGTTGCAAGACAAGTTAAAATAAGCGTATCAGCTAAACACCGTTACTGCATGACTCAAGAGCTAAATAATGTAGAAACCGAGCAGATGTCCCGAACGTACACTCAAGAACACCGTAGGGAAAGCAAGCAACGCTGTATGCTGGTCCCCTTTTTGCGGTATCGCTGTGTCAGCATCAACGTTACAAACTCGCGTTCAGACATTTGGACAACAAGAACAAGACAGAAAGAGTGAATAAAGCAAAGGTTATTCACGCATATCCAGCTTATCAATATCCTTACTGATGAGTGTAACACAATCCTTAATACAGCAGCGATCACCAAGCAAGAGAAACAGCACAACAAAGACAAGAAAAAAAAGGAACATAAATATGCATCATTCACATCAAGCGCACAGACGCATACGAAATGCATGAATATTATTGTAATCAGTGGTCCTATCGAAAGCTTTAGGACATAAGCAAGACGCCAAATTTGGTTGTGGGTCCTTAACTTTGACAGCTAGTCCAAGCAATGGTGTAACAAGTGTGGACAGGCATCTGTATTTAAAACTATCCCATATACTGACAGAACTGGTCGGTAACTTGGAGCAGAAATCGTTAGACAGCGATAGCAGGCCTTCAAGCACACGAAACAGGACGCGACGTGAGCAATGACATATCGGTGGTTCCAGGAGGAGCGGGAGGGCCGAATAATGTCACATGATGTAAATAGCGTCCCGTCACTTGCCAACAAACGCTTCCCAAAAGATTCTGAAAGGCTGCTCGCTTTTGGGCTGGAAAGTATAGATTCAGTAGGACTGTTTCTTGGGCGAGTTGGTGTTTGCTAAACATTTCTTGTAGCGCAAGACCAAAAAAGAAAAAAAAAAAGGAAAAGAAAGAAGAGAGAGTAAACAAAGAAGGCGCTTTCTTTCTCTCTTTTTTCTTTGTTTTTCACTGCAAGAAATGGAAAGTACAGCGCGGCGAGCATATGCGCTGAACATTCTATACGTTCGGTGACAACCTAAGAATTCTGTACATGCTCCGCCCGCAATACCTCACCAAATCAGCCGCTGATACAGCTTCGAAACCTATTCCTCAATAGACGAAGATGTCGAAAGAAGTTCAGGCTCCGCCGCGAGGTCTCAGAAACTGGTGAATGTCATCGTAGCTTTGCCCACCAATACAAGTTCTCCGAGTTGGACATAACGGTTTTTCCGAGAGAGCATCCGTGGCTTGTCGCCGACAAAATAGGTGTGGCGCTTATGGCTGGGAAGGATTGAGCACGGCGTCCTTTTTTTTTTTCCCTCTCTCTTTCACTTGCGAAAGCAGAGGAACCTAGTTATCTCTACGGTTGGCACTTACTAGTTAACAGAGCCGCTTGTAAATGGGTGAGAACACGGTGTCCAGGTTTGAATTGAGTCGTGATAAAAGAGAACGGGACGCATAGAGGCAGTTAGAGGTTGGCTCTACGACTACAATATGTTCGAAAAAACGCGCTTGGAGCAATGACTGGACCGCTTATATACCGGAGGAACACTACTATAGAAATCTACTGGTTACGACCGCGCCCAGTGGCCCAAGAGCTTGCGACGCTCGCTCAGACGCGAAGTATCTCAAGAGTGGGAAACGTCCACGAATGGAGTCGTGCACTCTCTGTCATCTGTCTTCGTTGGGGACGGTTTCCTATTTCCTTCCCTGCGACATGTACAACCACGAGTTGTGCGACGAAAGGAACGTTAGAAATATGCGTCTGTATAGAGCGACGAGTCGTGTCGTATATAGGTTGCTTGCCTCGGTGATTGTTGCGCGTAACGCTTCGTGTATAGAGTATACGCTTTAATGAAAAATAAAACTGGTCGTAAATATCTACAGCCTGCGCCTGCTATTTTTTCTTTTCTTTTTTACAACGGCGCCGAATAATTAATGACCTTTCTTTCCTCTGCTCCAGCACTTTTGGCAATCGGTATCACACTTTCTGTTACGACAAAGCGTATAGCTTATACCTTCGTTTTCAATAGTTCCGTGCAGCGCTGCGGACGTTACAGGTGTGCCCGACCAATCAGGGTGGCTGAACACATCTTAAAGTGTTCTTCCGCGTCCTGCCGTTCGCTGGCCGCGAGCGCTGCAGCGGCAAGAGCATCTCCTAAACAATGGCACTACATCTCGCTTCGCAAGAATATGCGCTCGAAAGTCTCGCAGCTTCGACTCTGCTGCACGGAACTAGTGAGACGGAGTACAGACGCCAACAGACTTGGGTCTCCAAGTCTGATATGCGGGGCTGAGGGCTCCACGCGCTCGGATGGAAAATGCGAGGGAGCCAATCTTCATCTTGTACCCAGAAAAACGACATAAGTTCAAGCGATGACTTCATTCGAAAGCCTGACGTCATCGGAAAGTCCACCGTGAACGCGTCCAAGAGAACAAGTTCAGAGGAACACGTTTCTCGTGCGTTTCTTCATGCAGGTTTCACTGAGCCACGTCACGGCTTCAACTTGAAGGGACACTAAAGTGATAAGGCGAAGTGGTTTAGAATGGTAATTATATTTCGAGAACTTCATTAACGTTAATTTCTCCATTTTATGTTCGATACTAAAATAGAAAATGAACAAATGAATGTCGAAGTCCTAGTTTCGAAATTCGCGCCGGAACTTGCGCCTCATGACGTCAGAAGGCCAACTGGCGCCCAATTCGCTTCATAAAATGTTCTGAAACTCCCTGTGGTAAGTCTATGGCTTCTATAGAACACAGTGTATGCCAGTCTTGCCGAAAAATAGTTATGCAGAGCTTAGCAGACGCCGTCAAAGATATATGACGTCACGTGTATTAGCGCTGGAACTTCAAAACGGCATCTCCAGTTGCATTTTCTTTTTAAGTGTTTTCTAGCTTGCCGAGGATCTTCTCGCAAGCTTTTACTAATAGGAGAAAAAATGTCTTTCACTTTGGCGTCCCTTTAAGATCAGAGAGACACATGACCAGTCTAACGGCCCTGTGAAGATTTCAACTATATACTATTTCGCAAAGCAAGTCTTCTGGGAGGCACATCATATTCCACTGACTATACAGCAACCGACAAAAGCTGACCGTTCGTCAACAGTCTTTTTTTCACTCCCAAGAAAGAAATCAGCAATTCGTGGGCAGCTTCGTAATTTTAAATGGCAGCTTGAAGGCAATTAGGAAGTTAGAAAGCTTGACGTGCACGACCTGACGCTTTGTTAATGTAGTACGTAGGCGTCCACAGCACTTCTTGTTTGATTGACCCTGATCTATGGTTTCTCGCGTGTTTGACATCTGCGCTACGGTTACGGAGATTGCGCGGTTGAGAAATCCGCCCTAAGCGGCTGTGATCACAAGATCGATCAAACGTCTTTACGACCTTCCGTTTGTAACGGCTTTCAGTCTGATATATACATATACCGCTTAAGATGCATGTTGCGCAAAAAAAAAAAAGGATCGGGTGCGATGGGATAGATTACAGTGACATATTACACAACATTTGGTTGTAAAAAGCAAGAAAAATATATCGCGGGTCGAAAAGAGCTACAAAGCTCGCTCGGTATACAATTGTGCTTCAACTGCTCGAAGTCGGCTCATAACGAACGCGGTGGTGTATGCGCAAGGGTAAACATTATCTCTGTATACGTAGAGAGAACAAAAAGATTACTCGCGCGTCGAGCCCTTTTGCACACATCTGTCTATAGGAGAGATATAGTGCGAGCTTTCGACAAATACGCTGAAAGTTGAGAGTATCGGATACAGTATACCGTCCCAGGATTATCCCTAACAAACAGCGTGCGAGAGAGATATGCTCATTAAGACCATGCAATGAAGTTACGTGCGAGCGATATCTTCCATCAAACGAAAACAAATAAGCGACGAGTCTAGCTATAGTAGTGTAACCGTGCGAGTGTATAGATGTTTTATCAGCTTCGAGGGCAGAGGGAAAAGAAATATTCAAGATCTATCTATGAGAGCGCTTAGTGAAAAGTGCGAGAGTTTAAAATAGGCGCGGAGCGATATATGGCGCTTAGAAGTGAGGCTTTCTGGGCTACAACAGGCGTTACGTCGTGAGCGCTGGTTCTATAGGAGTAACTCCTACAAATATGGAAGGAAGACGCTAACTTGGTTAAGAAGGCGTATTTGGTCAGCAGCAGTTGCAGTTTGGAGGAAATGGGCGGTGTGGAACATTCTAGCGTTTCAGATTTGTTCTCTCTCTCTCTCTCTCTCATTTCTACCAAGGTTCGTTACGGTTGGCTCACACGCGGCCTCTGCACATATTCCTCACATATTCTTCAAATTCTTGCGTAGAAGGTGTCTGTGTTGCACTGTAAGCAAGCATCTAGAGGTGTCATACCGGTGGTTTCGAGGGGAGTCTGGAAGGATGAGTTTGACGGCCGCATTTAACTATGTACAGTAACCTTCGTAGCCTAATCTGCAGGAGAGTCACTCATGACGTCGCATCTACCAAGCTGTTCTATCTTGTCTGCGTCAGCGCCGGACCGAAGATGAGCTAAGCGCGTCAAGGTGGCGAATTCCAGCGATATCTCTGCGGGCCACGACCTTCGAACGAGCCCCTTTTCGAAAGTTTCTCACATCCTACGCTACCAATGGAAAACAACGTACCGTACCACGGATCATAGTAGAAGCTGATCCCTACGAGCCGGTTCAGGAAGCAGTAGTGTCCCACTTACGCCGAGTGCACGCATTTTTACACCGAAGCGTCAACGTCACATCAGAACGGGCACTGCTGCATGTGGGGAAAGCGCTTAAAAGACGAGACGAAGCGTGAAGGAAAGTGTCTTGGCCCTAGTCTTGTAAGAGCATCGCCACATTGATCGTGTTAAATCAAGTCGGCCAATGATAGGTTTATCGGATACTGCTGCTATCTGGGCACAGTGGAAGAGCAGGTATCACGGTTCCCATCGGACGCCGCAGTTTTTAACTTCAACTGTCGAAGCGATAATGTGGGACTTGCCAAGGAACGAGCCACTTCGTAACAATCCAACGATGAGAAACTCGTTCTGCGGTGCCGAAAGAGAGAAAAAAAAGGAAAAACAAACTAGAAGGCAGTTCCACCCATGTGAAATCTTCTGAAACAGTGGAGCGTTCGTTGTCCTGTTTCCCTTGCGTTTATCCATTATTATATACGATTTTTCACGAACCAACGGCACAATCGCAACTTCCTTCCTTCCTTTGCCTTCGCATGATCCCCGTCATGCAGCAGTGCGCTGAGGGCAAGCGTGGGCCAAGTGCGGTAATGGGTCGTGGGTCCACGGCGAAGGAGCTCTTCTCCATGTATCGTGACGAATACAACGACGGCGGACAATGCTAGCCACTGAATAGCCCCAATGTCAAAAGGAGGGTGCAGGGGGAAGGGGCGTTGTGTCCGAATCGATCCTGATAGTATTCGCCTCCCGAGCTGATTTAGTAGCTTGGGCCTATAGTTCAAAGCGCTCCTGGAGCGGTGTGCGCATGGTCCCGACGTGTGTATAAGACCAGCATGCTGACGCTTTTGCTCTCTTCCAAATAGTTATCAGCGCTCTTGCTATCTGTTTCGACTTCTTTTCCTAGTGAGCCTGACCGTAAGCTTATCACCAGGGTCCCCCATGGTCGTTTCTGGCATCACAGTTTTTACGGGATACCGGAATATCAGGCATAGATGCGAGCCGCAGCGCTGGCGGGGGCGCTTGCGCCATGTCGAGCAGGGATGATTGCGTTTCTAACAACCGTGTTTTGCCGGTATGTGCTTGCGCAAAGGCACTGGCAGCTAGCGCAAACCCTTCTTTTCCTTTCTTATCTTCTGTGAGAACAACGAACCTACGCAAAACAGTTGCTTAGGCTCTCTGGTAGAAGATATGCCACAAGGGCGGGACATTAATGCTACTCCTGCTCTATACGTAACTGTGTGATAAGGTTTTTCAAGAAATATAGAGGAGTCCAAGGCATAGTTAGAAAAGAGGGGGGGGGGGGGGGGGGGGAGCGCGGTCCAACGTTTGAGAATATCCTACAGACGAGCGGAAGAGTAACAACATGTAAGCAGAAAGATGCCAATAAGGCGACAGAAAGAGCACGTATGAAAGCACTCTGTACTGTCTGGAATACAGGTGGTACTCCAACCGCCGGGCCGAGATGCAGCAACAAAACAAACGCGTTCACATGTGATTCCTTCCCGCCTACATGAAATACGCAGTTTGGTACACCCCCGTTTGCAGTACATGAACGTGGAGAAACGGCTGCATCCTCCGTCCGAACTACACTGAGGTGGCCTTGTCTTTTTTCTTTATTTCTTTCTTCTTTAGTTAGTTGGTGGCTAGCGCGAAAGTTTTCACGCGTCGTAGCTGTTATATCGAGCTTTGTCGAAATCGCTTTATTTAGCTCGTATTGACAACTAACCGCTTACGGGGTGCACGACCCCTGCTATTGCGACCTCTGCAACAGAAGGATGGTGGATGCAACGATTCGAGATTTGTTTGTTTAGCATTGTGTATTGACAGTTTGCTAAGTGGGCAGCGTTTCTTCGAAAAGTCGCCATTCTTTGGCTCTAGGAACTGTGGCGCCACCTGTCACTGACGAGGCGAAGCGGGCATCAGGAAACGTGTACGTAACGCACGCAGCGGAGTTACGCAAAGCGTTCGCCGCAGGATACAACGCCTCTTTGATGGAACGTAGTGTGCACATATTACGCGCACGAAGCCTCTTTCATCACATCCCATTGTGTACCGTCGCTGTTCCGTCGAAAGCAAAGAGGCAAAAAAAGAAGAAAAAGTCATTTTTACTGGTCGCTTTGGAAAGTAATATTGTATTTTGTTCTCGGAACGAACTTTCGAACACCAAATTCAAAATACAGCCAGCAGTGATTGGTTCCCTTGCTGCTTACAAAGCTCGTAATGCACACCATATAAAAAGAAGAAAATAAAATGAGTCACCTATTCACTAATAAATGCTAAACAGCAGCATGAAATGCGCTGCAGAGTCGTGATGAATTACGATAGGTTGCAGTCGGGGCAACAATCAAAGCTAGCAGGATGGGAGAAGCGCGTAAAGGGGGCGTCAGCCGCAGTCTGACATGTTTTTCTGAAGCCTTCAATCCTGCGTAGGAACTGGTGCATACGGTTACAAGCCGGAATTATGACGGGCAGTAAGCTAAAGCATGCCTGTGACGTAACGCATAAAAACTATTTACGTCAACACGTAGGAGGCACTGCAGTTGTCCCCGAAATAAGTACATCGTCAGCAAACTGGCCGACATATGTTTTGAAATCCACCGACAGATGAATTTTTTTTGCACGTATCAACCAACAGGCTAGACAGGAGCAGTATTGATATCTGTTCGTATCGACAATCCTGCACACTAGTCCCTAGAAAGGCCCTCATCGGTTACCTATAAAGCCAGTTATACACTTGCCTGTATATGTTTTCCTAGTTACGATTATGCGTGTTAATCTCTCGTCAGCGCTGCAACTTGCTACTGGCACAAGATGTTGCATAAAGATCACAGTAGAAGGCCCGAAGAAGCTTTCGAAATTGACTAAATGGTTCGCGGCTGGAGATGTAAAACCCTAGTCTACGAGAAAACCGGTTGGGGTAAGTAAGTTTACGATAGCGAAGAATGTTATTAAAAATCTTTCTGCACCATTCCCCGCTTAGCGCTTTGTCCTTTCTGTCCGCAAGGACTAGCGAAATCTATACAGCGGCCTGTTTCTGTGTCCCGCGACAAGAACATTGTGCGCGATTCGCGGTTTTATAGCTGGCACCATTGGAAGAGCGAATGCATCGGACAGTATAGAATTACGTACAAGCTCAAAAAATGTCTCTGTACAAGCATCCCCGTTCTGGGAAACACGGTTGTTGCGATCTCGCTAATAGTCTATACGATTGCGTAAGGCGAAGTTAGATCGAGAGCTGGCCGCTGATATACACGCATGCGAAAACTCCTTACGTCCTCCGAAGATTTGAACATTACGGATCGTAACGAAATGACAGTAGGGGGACGGTTTAAAACTCGAATGACTTATTCTGAAAAGAAAGTATTAAGCATCCAAAAGTGAAAGATGCCTTACACCACTCTTAGAACTACATGCGACTAAAAGCGTATGGATTGTGTATATTACTTTATAAAGAGTGATGAATAAAACAGCTGATGAAAGAGTGTTGATAAAATTTATCGCGGTTCTGCTATCAGTGTAAGCAGTACAGTACGGCACTTGGGAATGAAGATTAGCGAAGGATGTATATCAAGTATAGGAGGTTAAGGATCGTGTCGAACTAACAGCAACAGTGGCAGTGAAATCTAGGATTCGCACCGGCACAAACTATACAGTGCTGACGTGTATGTCGAACCATTGTCCAGATGACCGACACGCATTCTGTCTCGAGTTAAAAAATAATACAAAAGAAGCATCCCTTGTTGAAAAAGAGCGTCATGCTAATTACAAGGTTTAGGTAGTTGTATACCACCCGGATTGTCGCGATAAGCACAGAACGAGAAAGTGATATCGCTATAGGCCCGTAAGTACAATGCAAGCAACCCATGACAGTCATAACAGTACAAGGATTATATGGACAAAGAGCGTAATTGAACAAAACTACACAGTGCAGGCGATAGCTGGTCTGGCGTGCAGCCCAACGCAACACACTCCCGCGCTGCTGGCGTCACCCTCGGTTGAAAACGATAGCCGGAACTATTTTGCGAATGACGTGACCAAAGCACTTATCGGAGCAGCACCAACACCACATAGTACTGGTGATGATGGCAGCACACGGGTGCAACGCCGACGGCAATGTTCGCGGTCGCATGACGAACCACCTTATGCGGCAGAGACTCACAAAAACAGTAAAACAAGTAACCGTTATCCCGCCCAAGTAACCAATGTAGACTTGTCCTGCAAGGCACCTTTGAAGCGGTTGCAATCCAGCCGTGACTACAGTTAACCGCCATACACACTGCCCGTATCCCCGTATACAAAACCATTTTTTTTTTCCCCATGACGAAAAGCGTGGTTGACGTGTATACAGTCTTTTTCTGTGCTCACTTTCATGGTATAACAGCGCGCAAGAGCCGCGAAATGCATCACATTCGGCCGTCGTCATCGCTTCGTGGTTCGTCAGCTCGCATGGCGATGCACGGCCGTGGAAAGCACTGAGCGCGGATGTCCTTCGTCAGGCTACGTACTCGGACACCCAGTGATGGTACCAAGCCCTATCTGCAGCGTTCGTGAAATGTCCGAAACGGGAGGGAGGCGGGCTCGTACGCGTTTGACAGGCGCATCTTCGAGGTAAATAAGCTCGGAGTTCCCCGCACGCGTGTGGCGCCTCCGCGCATCACATCTTGGACAGAGCTAGAGCAAGGCCCGAATCATGTAGCACACTTGTCCGATGCCTTCCAAGCGGAAGTCCTGGCCGGCCCTCTGGAAGCCCATCTTTTCGTAGACGGGCTCGGCCGAGCAGCGGGCCACGCACCAAACGCACGAGGCCCGCTTGTCCATGGCGTGCTGGATGCAAGTCGCGATGAGCCGTGAGCCAACTCCGCGGCCTCTGAGCGGGAGGTCGACGGCTAGACCACGGATGCGCCACGAGTTCACCTCCGAGGCCAGCTGAATGGCCCTCTCGACGCTTGGAAGAGGAGGGCGCTTGAGGCGCTCGACGTACTCCGCGGACGTCTTTGCAGACGTGTCGGCTCCGGTCTTCGAGCCGGTCGGGGCGGCGCTCAACCCGTCTTCCTGGCGGGAGGCACCATTCATGTCTTGTGCGACCTCCGTTTCAGACGTGGCATTCGCATCTCCTGCAACCGGGGCAGCAGCCACCCGCGACGCCTCTACTTGCTGTTCGGACGGCGCGTTCACGGACAACTTCGAAATTTGGTCGCATATCAGCTCGTTCGATTCGCTTTCCGGTTTCTTGTCGCCCCCGACAGGCTCGACGTCCAAAACGGCTGCGGTTATTGACAGGCCATCGGCGGGGACGTCAGGCGGCAGCGTCGGTCGATGGCTGCACGCAGTTGTGCTTCGGCGGCTCAGTGGGCATCCGCTGTGGAAAGACGAGCGCCTCGTTGAACGCGGACACGACGCCGACCAGTCGGCCGTCGACGTAAGCTCCGAAGTGCGCGGTGGTCGGCAGGTCGTCCCCGCGGTAGTCGACGCGCAACAAGTCGGGTCGCAGCACAGTCTGCCGGAGCGTGAGCGTGTCGGAGGCGACGATGTCTCGGATCTGGCATTGCAGCGACGACTCCACCATTGGTCCGCGCCGCTGGGAGCCCGCCCTGCAAGTTGGAACAACCAGATGCATATTTTGCGTACTCTGACTGTTTCGCTCGCTAGCTTTCTATCTCTTAACCTTGGGAACAAGAGTAGCTGATATTCTAATACCAATTAAAGGAAAGAAGTAGACCTGCTCAGGACGCGTCATACGAAGTATAGATAACAGACGGACAGTAAGAACGACAGGGTGGGTACCACGAGAGGGAAAACGCAGCACAGGAAGGCAGAAACTTAGGCAGAGCGATAAAATAAACCCTTTTCGTAATTCGCACGTGCGCTTCTCTGCACTGCACGTTTGTCTAACTATCGGCGACAACTGTCTTGATTGAAATGCTGCCAAGATGCCCATGCTGAGGCCTGTTTTTTGCGCATGTTTGTATAAGAAGGGGCTGAGTCGACATTCCCCATCCAATCGCAAGCAAACAGCGCTTGTACGCGATGATTGCAGGGCTGGCTGACTATACCGCCAGTTAGTTTGACAAGCTGCATCGAAGAAAAACTAGCTTTACAATTATGAAAAGAGTTTATTAAGCAATTCACAGGCATAAAGTGGAACCGCTCACAGCAGGACAAATTGGAAATCGTCGGGTAAGGCCTTTGTCCTGCAGTGGACTTAATATAGGCTGGTGGTGGCGGTGATGATGATGATGATGATGATGATGATGATGATGATGAATGTTTGCCTGATGCACTTTCTCAAGACTACAGAGAAATAAGACCATCTGTGATTCAGCCACGAACACTGGTATTTGTGCCTGCGCATCAGCTCTTCTTTCTTGCTTTGTTCTTTGCCGTGATATTTTTCTTGTCATTTTTCTGCGCACTTCCCTGCCCTCACTACAGGGAAGCACTGAGCAAACCAGGCACCACCAACTTAGCCTCCCTCCCTTTGTATCGCTTTTTCTTTTTTTTTTTTGCATCTCTCTCACTTTCTCGATTTCTCTAGGAGTCCTTGAAGTTGTTGCTGTGGTCCAAGTACCTTTTCTTTTAGATTGAAAGTGTATTATCTTAACAGCATTAAATTGACTTTTGTTTTCTTCTCGCAGTAAAGTGTCCAGGGCACTCAACGAGTGTATTATATCGGAAAGCGCGAGCACGTTGCGGACTAGAGACAAATTGACATTTGTTCATGAAATTCCTCCTCAGATGGACACACTGAACTGATTTGGGTAGTGGCACACTCGGCAACTCTGGAGATGAGGCGGCTCACCAGACAGCCCGAGGTTTAGTCGGCCGGGCGGTGAGCACCTCCTTCCCTTACTCCGTTCCCTAACCCGGTAGTTCTCTTCTATATGCTCCCCACGCATTTGTCTCCTGTATGCACACCGTGCGGTGAGAGCGACGCTTAGCGATACACTCCGGGTGCGCAAGGAAGCCCCAGAGTGTGTCGACCAGGACACGAGCACAAGAGGAAGCTCGGATTCGGACACGAGTACAAGACCGGGTCTTCAAGCGCGCCCATAAGGTCGCCAGCGGGCTTTACCTGCTAATTAGTAGGACGATGAACTAGTAGGGCAATTAGTAACACTCAACACAAACAATCCGATTAAACAAAGTTTCTTTTCTCTCTCTCTCAAAAAGTGGCGTGCACGTGCAGTGCGAAGACGTAAACGGTGCAACAAAGTAACACATATTTCATTCCCGCTTAGTTTTGAAGTAATGGACAGCTTGAGGTTGAGGTCCGTAAATAGGTACAGGTACGAACTTTCCCAGAAACTGGTGAATTTCACCATACGTAAAAGGGAGTTCTATGGCATAATCAGTATCACGCGGGACTTTTTTTCTTTCTGTTTCTTTAAATGCAGTATACGTTGCACTGTCTCCGGGAACATTACTTCGCACTGTTTCCGGGAACATCACTTTTCACAGATTGTCTATTTTTCTCAGGGAACGAAACGTCGGGCTATAGTAACCGCAGCGCGTAAAGCCATTCATATAACGGCTGTCGACAAATGAAGCTCGATGGGTGGCCACACTACACCGAGGTCATCATGTAGCAAATGAAGGCCCATTCAGCAACGAACAGGGCGTGGACACGCCGTTGTGAAATATACATAGGAAGACGAACAATCATCGGCGCGCTATGGCGTGCCTAATAGCAGCCATTTGTGGAACAATGCAGGTCGATCGATTCGCCCCAGCGTGTGCAGGTGTAAACATGCTGCAATCAAGGACACCCATAACGGCTTGTCCTGCGGAGCAACTAAATAAATAAATAAATAAATAAATAAATAAATAAATAAATAAATAAATAAATCCCCCTACGGTAGACGCGGTGGTAGTGCGCCTCCCGAATGTCTACAGTGCTGTAGGCAGCGATGACTACGCTTACGAAAATAAGATCGGAAAGAAGGCGAGACAACAAAGTGCTCGCATTTCTAAATGTGTAGCGTGCACGGTGAGGCGGAGCGAAACAGGCCTCTGCGAAATCTATGCGTAATAACACAGATGCCCCTGCGATTCCCCGTAAAGTACCGCTCACATGGAGCGTCAAACTATGCCTTCGCCGCAACCCGTTGAAGGTGTTGTTCGTGAGCGAAAAGCAGAAGCGGCATTTGAAAGGACAAAAACAGGTGAGAGAAACAAAGCAAACTGAGCAGGAAAAGAAATTGGGGTCGAGATGGCACTTGAGCAGAGTTCTTCCGGGCACCAGTCCGGCCCAGTCAGAAAACACATCTCGGTAATTTAAGCTGAATAAAAGGGTATATAGTCAGAAGAAACCCCTCTCCACAAGGCATGGGGATCACTCCGGCGGATTGATCCCTTCTGAGCATTGATCACGCCTGCTCACCACCGAGCCCAACAGACAAGAAGAAATCACACACTGGTCCACAGCCAGCGAATGACCACTACAATACGAAACTAGCAGCACATCAAAGGTAGGCACCCGCCTTAATAAAGTTGTTTCGTCCCTCTCCTTGTCCTGTCTTATACTCGAGCTTACCTTGCCCTCGGTCCATCATACCTCAGGTGGCAACTTCCTCTCTTACGTTTACGCAAATATAGATCACTAGTCGAAGGGCGCGCGCTCCTGCGCTTTCTGTACTAGCGGCCGCCTCTACAAGCAGAAGTATTTACATGCGTTACTGTGAGGTGACGCCACTGTCCCAACATTTGCGATAATAACGTAGCAAGGTAAAGCTATCAATCAATCAATCAATCAATCAATCAATCAATCAATCAATCAATCAATCAATCAGTGTTTGTTCAATCACCTTAATACAAAAAATGGTTACAAAAGTATTTGGACCATTAACCTGTGTGACTAGTTACTGGTCCGATCCATCAGAAGCTAAAGCGTCCTCCGACTTTCGTTTCTTTGACTCTTTTGCTTTGAAGTCAAAGTTTATTTTCTTTTTCCCATCTCTTAATCACTGGAGTTCATTCACGACGAGTGAGGAGACCGCAATAAGAACAACCTCGTGAACGTAAAAGTGCTCTCCGCCTTGTGACTCACACAAAAATAAAAATTCTGGGGTTTTACATGCCAAGAACCGCGGCACGCCTACTAAATACTTCGAATTGAGTTGTGGTCACCTGGGTTCTTTGACTGGAATATAAACCTAAAGTGACATGCACACTTGTAAAGTGTAAACTGTGCTGTTGGCACAAACGGCTATTGTTCGGCGTCGCTTGAGACGAGTTATAAGAACGTCACATGAAGACTCTTTATATCAAAGTATAAGCAGTGTCCTACATGATGTGTGAAATCGCTGCTGTTCTTTTTCTTCGCAGAGGTTTGCTCCGACGTCCCACACTCATTACTATGCAAACAGAAAAAGACAAGAAGTTGCGCAGTTTCTGCCGCACATTACCATTTCACGTTCTACTGATCTCTCTTTCTTTCTCTCCCTCCTTTTTTTTTTTATTCGCAGCTTCTTGTCTTTCCAACATCATCTTTCTTTGCTCTCCTTCCGTTGTCTGCGCATCTCTAATGCCCGTCTCCGCCTTGTTTTCTTGATTTGTTTTTCTTTTGATATTAAGTCATGAATCTTCTTTCTCTCTTTTCATTCGCTTATTTTTCTTCCGGTACAATCCATCACTTTCATTACTAATATTTGCTTCGTTTTAGCTTTTCAAGTTCTCTTTCCTCGCGTGTGGCATACCAAGTTCTTCGTTTCGACTATCAAAGTGTCTTCGCCGCGTAATAGCTGTGTACTGCAGAAAAGTGCCCTTTCTTTTTCTAAATTATACGTTCAATATATCTCGGCGCTAAAAACCTTCTGTATAAAACTTCAATATGCTTTGAAACAAGCGTTGGAGGCGAGAAGCGCTATTGAGCATGTGCAAAGACAGAGAAAAGGAAGAAAGGAAAGGGAGGGAGGTTAGCCAGGCGCACGTCCGGTTTGCTACCCTGCAAGACTTCTGTAGTGCTTAGGAGAAACGATTTCTTTTACCTTCGTATGGTTCTCGTTTTTGTACCAGTAGTGCAGCTCGATATTTAACATGCTTAGCAATAAATATGTCACTACAGTGATCCATTATATATTTAACTGCGCATTTAGACGCCTTCCCAAGTATTCCGTAGCATCATTGCTAAAAAAAGAGAACAGTCAACTATATATAAGTCCAAGCTAACAAAATATTTTTCCCATACTGGAGAAAGGGCCTCCTATATTCATGAGACATACCGTTACAAATCAAGAATTTGTCTTCGCACCACACCTCACCAATAATCAAGGCGAAACCCAAGCAGTATGTTCCATTTAACAGTTCAGCCTGCTGCACATATTCTGCCGTGAAACTTGACGAAGCGGGTTACTTCCGTTAGAACCGCGTCCTTTCTACTCGTGCAACGCGCTCCATGTAGATGTGCTGCCGTGATCCATCTTCGAAAGTGCCGGCTGTAAGACCAAGATGGACGGCGCCTGGCAGCTGGCACCGTAGATGTTGTGTGCAGCCCTCGGTATAAACGTCTACAGAGGACACTTTTAAGTCCGGAAAGCAAATGTGCATGTAGTGTGATGGAGGAACATTCGTCAGTTTTTACACAGGCACCTTGATTCGAACCTCGTTCTCGATACTACAGTTACGCTGTCACTGTCGCGCTCCATGTGATCGTTTTATATGTCACAGTTATCACGCTGCACCTAGTCACACGTTAGACGATCGACCAGGCTAGCATCTTCAGCATATCAACAAAATTTGTGTATCTCCGTGTAATGACTACAGTAATTCAATGTCTTCGTGGCTTTATGTCAAAGCTCATAATGAAGACGACTACTATTAAAACAATCGACATAATCACGAAACTCTCGGGAATTGCCTTATTCCGGTGGTGATATCTGCAGTCTTTACAGTTTCGCCATACACTACAGAACTGGCTAGTGGAGAGGTATTGAAAGGAATCGCCGCATTGAAGAACGGAATGGTGGAGAGAAGCGACGTATATGGATTAGGAAGGAAAGGCGGAGGAAACCGGAGTCGCGCGCTCGCATTACGTAGAATCTGGAAGGAGTGGAGGAACGGGGAGGCTTTCCGAGCTCGCTCGCTCGGCAGCCTTTTTTTTTAATAAACCTGGCTTCGCTCCCCAACGGCTCCCTAACGGTCACTCGTACTGGCTTCATTTCCGGCCAATGGCTCGTACAGCGCCTTAATAAATCAAGGCTCTACAACCAGTGACAGTACCGTTGCGTGCCACGACGCAAAACTGCATAAACTCGTGTATGATCATATGCCAGCTCTGGAAGTGCAAATGAGGGAAGCTAAAATAAATTCAATCAGTCTCTGTGAGGCATTAAAATGTTAAGCTGCGCGCCGTACTGTCTCGCATATCACACGTTCGTGGAATACGTGCTTCGTAACTGGTGGGACGACAGACAGACAGACAGACAGACAGACAATGAACTTTAGTGAATCCTGAGGAGCTACTGTAAGGACTCCCTAGCTGGAGGCCGTTGTAACCGCTGGCCGCACACACGTGGAGGACGGAACGCCATGACGCTCCTCCCTTTCGTGGGCCCTCTGGATAGCCTGGGCTTGCTTTCGGAGCACCGTGCTTGTGATGGCCTCCTCTCATTCAGCTTCGCCAGAGAGAACGTAATTAGGCAACGCGGGACAGCGCCGGAGCATGTGAGCCATAGAACAATAGGTTTCACTGCAGTCGGGACAGCCAGGGTCCACGTCCGAGTATAACCTGCTGAGGAAGCCCAGGGACGGGAAAGAACCCGTCTGCAACATTCGAAGAGTAACTGACTGACCTCTGCTGAGCTTCGGTTGAGGAAGAGGGTAGACTCTCCTGCCAAGTTGGTAATGTTTAATAATTTCATTGAATGTGAAAAGTGGGTCGTTCTACTGAGTCTCTCCCCGCCCCTCCGGAGCCGCCAGACCGCCGCGGCGCGTGAGTTCTCGCGCACGGTCATGAGTCAGCTCATTGAGGTTTGGGAAGCCCTCAAGAACGTTCGTCCCCATGTGTGCGGGGAACCACGTAATATAATGAGAACCGGGGCAAGCCCTCTTCTCTAGAATGGAGGCCGCCTCTCGAGCGAGGTTACCCATTTCGAATGCCCTATATTGCGTCTCGCGAATCGGTGTAAACGTAGAAACGCTCTGTGTCACACAAGGCCAGCGCAACCGCGATTTGCTCGGCGATACCAGGGGTGGTCGCCCTTACCGAGGCTGATGAGCGAAGCACCCCTCGCCCATCAATCACCGACAACGCGAATGTTCTACTGTTCCCGTACTGCGCCGCATCTACGAAGACCGCGGAGTCTATGTCATATATAGTCTATATCATCCCTAACTCTCTTCAAGATGGCTCGTGCACGGGCTTTACGTCTATACCCTCGTTATGCTGTGGATGTACGTTTCGCGGGAAGGGCGCCACCATGCAGGTTGCCCTCGTTTCTAGTGTCAGTGGTATCCTCCGTTCCTCCATTATCCTAGGAGCCATGCCAACTTCGTCTAGGATCCGCCTGCCCGCTTTGGTCGACGACAGCCTAACCACCTGGGCAGTGACCTGTGCCTGTATGATCTCGTCTGTGGCATTCCGAGTTGGTCAAGCCCGTTTGAGCTCGTGGTAATCGGCAAGCCTAGCACTCTCTTGATGCTCTTGCGCATGACTGTGTTTAACTTACCCTTTTCCGTTTTCGTCCATACGAGAGCAGACGCAACATAGTTAATATGGCAGTAGAAACGCGTGGTACACCCGAAGGAGGTTGTCCTCACATAACCCCTTCTTTTGGTTGGATACCCTAGCGATTAATCTTAACATGTTCTCAGTCTTGGCTGTAACGTGGGTAATTGTTCTGGGCATTACATCCCCTAGCGTCTATAAGCAGGTCCAGGATCTTGACGGAGTCAAATCTAGGAATTTTCTACCCATTACGTGCGTATAATTCCAAGGGTAGCTGGCTTAGGGGCGTGATATGCCTAACCCCTTGCCTTGCCGGTCGGTAAAGTAACAGTTCCGACTTACTCGGAGACAGCTTGAGACCAGTGTCCCCGAGGTAAGCCTACGTCTCACCCAAGGCCGCCTGTAGAGCTTGCTCTAATTCCGCTAGGGAGTTACTTGGGCAGCAAATTTTGATGTTATCTGCGTAGAGTGCGTGGCCTATGCCTCGAAGGCCGCCCAGCCTTTCTGAAAGACCTTTCATGACTATATTGAACAGCAGGGGTGAGATGACTGAACCCTGAGGGGTACCCCGAGCGCCTAATTCGTACACATTTGACCGAATTTGCTCCATCTGAATTGTAGCTGTTCTATTCATAGAAAGGACCTGACAAAGGCCTAAAATTTGACTTCTAGGCCCGTCCCCGCCGTGGCCTGCAGTATGTACCGGTGCAACAGAGTGTCAAACGCCTTAGGTAGATCCAGGGTCAGAATACCTCTTACATCCCTAGTGCCGTTATCAAAGATTTGCTTTTTCAGCATCAGCATAACGTCCTGCGTCGATAGGCCGGGCCGGAAACCTACCATATTATGTGGGAAGAGGTCCTTACGCTCTATATACCCGGACACCCTGTTTAAAATCGCATGCTCCGCTACCTTGCCTATGCACGAGGTTAACTATGTCGGTCTCATGTTATCGAGACCTAAGGGTTTTCCAGATTTTGGGATGAGTATTATTGTAACCACCTTTCAGTCGTCGGGCACCTGTCCTGCATCCCATACCTTGTTGACTTCCTTAGTTCCACTGTCTTATCGTCCAGGTTTCGTAATAGCCTGTTAGAAACCTTATAGGGACCCGGAGCTGATCTGCTATTTAAAGTGTGAAGCACCGCCCTGGTCTCCGATTTTGTGAAGGGCGCGTTCAACTCCTCCACCGTCGCGCACTCGATCAGCGGATAATATTCTTCGTGCGTCGGTCCAATGGGGAGGTATATATCCGCGATTGCATTCAATAGCGACTGTTCAGTACCTCCCTGCTGTTTGTGCCTGTGTATAACTTTGCTAAGTGATTGCCTTTGGTTCCCCTTAGTTTGCGCGTCATTCAGGAGGTGCTTGAGGAGGTTCCGCTTCCCCCCTGAGCGCATGGACCCGTCTACTTCCGCGCAGACCTCGTCCCATTGGAACCTATTGAGCTCCACGCAGTATCTTTCGATCTCCCTGTTAAGCTCCGCAACTTTTTCCCTCAGCCTGCGGTTTAGTCTGTGTTTTCCATCGTTTAAGAATCGAGGATTTGGCCTCTAACAGATGCGCTAGGTGCGGGTCCGTTCTGGATACGTCCGCGTCAGTTTCACTACCTTAGTTGTCCTCTCTACGTCCGCCATGAGTGAGTCTATATTGCTTCACTAAACGAGGAAAGGGTGCTTGTTCGCTCCTTCCTAAGTTTCCTCAACTCGCTCCAGTCCGTGACTCGAAATACCTTGGCTGGTCGGGCGTCCCTTAATGCTACTGACACTATAAAATGGTCACTGCCCAGGTTCTCCTGCTTATTGGCCCAAATTACGTTCCCAACGCCTTTGACAAATGCCAAATCAGGCGTTGTGTCTCGCGCCACCGACGTGCCCAGCCTAGTGGGGAAACCAAGGTGTGTGATTACCATAAACGCGAGATCATCCAGTATCCTCGCCAGATTCGCTCCTTTTACCGTCTGTCTGATGTAGCCTCATGCACTATGAGGGGCATTAAAATCCCCGGCAACTATCAAGGGAGAGTGCTTGGCTATCGACAGCGCCTGCCTAAGTAGGGCCTTAAACGTCTGTCTCTGGTCCGACGGCGGGCTATAGACATTAAGCACAAAGACGCTCTGCTTAAGCCACCCGTTCGGTATAACCTCCACCAGAAGGGCCTCCATCTTGCCCCGTCCAGATTGAATTTGGTGCTGATTAAAGGCTAAATTTTTCCTGATGATCGTGGCTATTCCTCTGCCTCCTCGTTCCTGACCGACAGTCTTGAAGCCAGGCAGGGTAGGTTCGTCACATTGTGTCTCCTGCATGTAATAACATAATCTGCGGCTTTTCCACCTGAGCCGCCAAGAACTGACGTAGCGGAGCCTTGCGCTTTTGAAAACTAGCGCAGTTCCAGTGCCACAGTACAAGCTCTTTGTGATCGGCCTCCATGATGCTATACAAGTTACCATGTTTTGCTCTGCGCCCGCAGCTCCCTCTGAGTAATTTGGTGTCTTGCTCTGCCCTCGCACCTTGGCTTTGGCCCTAATCGCCGCTTTTTCCTCCTCCAGTACCGTCACTCTTTGTACCAAAAGCTTTATGCTTTCCTGATTTTCTCTACTTATCCTCAGCAGTTCCTCTAACATCTTTCTTTGCTGAGCATCTCCGTCAGACGTTTCCGAGTCGCGCTCCTCCTCAGGCAGGGAGGCCTTACCCTTTGCTTTACTGAGGCCTACGCGGGGTGCTTGTTCGATTACCTCTGGCGTCTCGTTTCTTGCCTCTATTTCACCGGACTTAGCGTTTGCTTTGGCGGCTTTGAGTCGGCGTACCTCCTCTCTAAGCTCCTTAACCTTTTTGAGTAATGCGTCTACGCGCGACCTACTACCATGTTCTGGCGAAGCCGACCGCGTTACCTCCTTGGTCTCTGCTGCTCCTTCTTTTCTTTGGCACGATCCACCCAGGTAGGCACCTCCTGTATATATCCTCACGCTGGACACCGACTGCTCTCTGGATCGAAAGGGGTTCCTGGTTGCACAGCGCTTCAGCGCAGTTGGCTTGCGAGAGCGGCTTCTCTCGGTGCTGAACTCCCACGCAGCTGGCGTAGGCGAGCGGCTCCTGTTGCCCACCGTGCTGACGTCGGGCGTGTCACAAGACTGTTGGAGCACCTGCAGCTGCTTGGAACGTCGGCGCCGCTGTCGCCGTCGTCTTCTGACGATATAGGGTATACTAGACATTTGCCCCTGCACTTCTTAGACGCCGTATAGGGCGCGGGCCACCGCACAAGGTGCATTTCGAATGACAATGATGCGAAATGTGCCACCGCACAAGGTGCATTTCGAATCGCATTGGTCATCTTCAACCGGCGATCTTATGCCGCAGCTGCGGCACCACTCACTTCCCGGGTTGGGACACACGTCAGCCCGGTGTACTAGTCCTCCATATGCGTAACAAACTTCCGTGTGGCGTCGGTAGAGTGTGCAGCGAAATAAGGTCGCCCCGCAAGCCACGTAGTTGGGTACCTTCATGCCCTCGAGAAGCACCACAACCGCCGTAGTGGTCTTGATCCTCCTGGCCTCTAACGCGCCTGGGTTCTGGTGATTTACAATTCTCGCTCCGAGTTGAGCCTCGCTGAGTTCCACGTCGACTCCTCTTATGACTCGTTTGCACGTATTTTCCGGTGGGGCCAGGTACGCAGCCACCCTAACCGTGCCTTCGTCGAGCCTGATTTGTTGCACTCTGGCGTAAGCGTCTGCGTTTTTCTCATGCGGGGTACACACCACGAAAATGCTCTGGACTCCGTTTGTCCAGGACACATCGTGTCCTCCTCGATTTCGGCCGGAGCCAAGGCCGCCGCCATGGCCAAAGCTTGCTCAAACCGTATTTTACTTATCTTGTTGGCATTCAGGCCGTCCCTCGGTCTGACAATGATGCGAAATGTGCCCCTCGGCAGTCGAGGAAGCCTTGAAACAGCGGTGACGCGTCGTATCGCGTCGCGCGGTGCGGCCACCGTCCCTCCGTCTGCCACTTGTATTTGCACTGTCTTGAGCCAAAGAATACTTGTGCCTGCCGTGCAGGCGACCGTACGCCACCTTCCACCCTGGGTCGCATGCCTCTTCGTGAAAAATCTCTTCTCCTGCCACAACGTCCATCCTGGGTTCCAAGCCCCGCAAGTCCGGGAGTAGGCCTAAGCCTACCCGCCGTTGGTCAGACACCCACAAAGCGGTGAAAAATCCTTCCACCGACGAAAATGCGGTATCGGCAGAGTCTTCGTGACGTGCCGCTCGATTAAGGCATAAGTCAACCGGTTCCACAGGAAGAACCACTCGAAAACTTTGCCGAAAGCCAGAGCCGATGTCGACAATCCGCACTAGGCGGCTTCTTCTTCTTCCTTCGGGTGGGACTGCCTTTTTATTCTTGTCGAATGTTCTGGATACGTTCTACATGCATTCTATAACTGTAGAATAGTGGTAGCCTAAATTCCATAGATTTTCCGCATTCTTACGGAAAGAAATATTTAGGTACTTTACGGTAGCCCACTCTCATTCGAAAAAAAAAAGGAACTGAGAAGGTCAAGCCACGTTGAACTGATATATGGCAATTAGCTTCCCGAGGTAAAATCAAACTTCTTAGCCACGTAAATTAGATTGTTAAGAACTCAAGATGAAATAAAATAAGTTGCTCAGATAGGAGAAGAGAATCAGACAACACAAACGACATTTGTATTGCCTTATTTGCCTCTTCCGTGTCCTCTTCTGCACGCTTTACGTCCTTGCAACTTCCATTTATGTGTACCACCTTCGGTATTTTACGCGTGCCATTTATTGAACTGCCTCAAGTGCCAGTATTATTGAAACATGCGTACCTTTAATTATTCATAACCGTCCCCAGTTTAATTTTCATACCACTTGTCTGTTGGCTCCTGACAGCAACACTTAAATCGGCGAAGTAAGCGCGGAGTTGCGACAAGTGCTACAGGAGCGCAACAGCGACAAACGAAGTTAGTTCGCGTATTGCGCAGGGAGTATTGAGTTGAGCCTCAGCCGACTTCCGTGGGATTACGTAATCAGCTCCGTGACTAACACGGTAACCGAGGACGTCGAACGCACCCAGCTACACATTTTCACAGGTAGCGAGGCATCTGACCGCGACAGGAGAACCAAGTAAGTGCTGTTTTTGAAACATCGTATTGATTTTGTGGTGTTGCTGTTTGTTCGGTAGGAAAAAAAAAACAACCCACGATTTTACATGAATGCGAAAGTCCTGAGGTTCCTCAATACTGCTGCATTCATGGAAACCCGAAAACGAAAGCATACTTCTGTTTAGGTCGGCGATAAGGAGATTGCTGGTGCTCAAACTTGACCTGCAGCTCTGTAGTGTGATCCTCCCGTCACCAGGTATCGTTTATGTACATTAAACTGCTGCAGATCGATCGAATGAAATTGATCGAAAAATCGTGAGTTGATCCATTTCTCGCTGCCACTTAAATCCGGTGCTAGGAAGACCCCCAACTTCAGTCTTCATTGCACGAGCCTCCCAGCTCACTAACTACTAATCAGATCAACGCGTTGTGTAATACTAGTAATAGAGGACCAGGGCGTGGACGGTCTGCTACCGGTTCACGGGATCAAGCCTTTCCTTTTTCCTTTTTTTTTTGTACTTGAACGTTTTGAATGCCGGCTGAATGACCAAACATGGACATGCACAACGTGGCGTTGATGCGCACTGTCGACATCTACCGGCCGCGATGGTGAGACGACACCGTCGGCACAGACGCGTACCGCGGAATCGGTGCCGACAAAGGTCGCTGGAGGGAGCTGGCTGCACCAAATCTGCTGCGATCAACCGGCGCTCACGCTCTCTGACTGGGCACGCTCGACCACGCGACCGAACCAGTATCTACTGTAATGGCCTTCCCACTTTGGCGGCGGAAGACGGGAAAAAGCGAGGTCGGGTTGAGCTCCCTAATTCGATTTGACGACCCCAGTGCTCAGATGAACCAGCCGTACCGCGGGAGACGACAGTTCAATCTGCGTGGTGCCATTCAACCCGCCGTATACCGCTTATAGCGCGCGCTCTTTTCCTGCTCCGGCTGTAAGTGAGCTTCCGATCGAAGGAGAAGGACGAGAGATGCCGCGAACTGATTGCCTCATTCATTCTCACCTGTCGATCACAGACGACGGCTCCCTCCGGCTGCTTCTGTGCTGTCGGGCGGCCTCCTCAAGGCGCACCGACGGCGTAGCACTCAAGACACTTCCTTCAGCACTTCACTCACTCACCGGCGTTCGCTAGACACAAAGAAAAAAAAATTTCCCGCCGAGGCAACTCCGGCGTGCCGGGCGGCGGCGGCGTCGTCGTAGTGACCGGGGTGCGTGCAGCGCGGTCTGTGGCGCGAGCCGGAGTCGGCGGCGGCAGCACCGGTTTGCCGCTATCCGTAGCGTGACTAGCGGCGCGCTTTTTCGCCGCCCGAGCGAGCCTGGGAGAGCAGCGCCGCCCGCCGCCGCGCAGCCAGCTGACGTCGCTAGAATGAGCGCGCTTCCCCATTTCGGGACGTAGGGAGGGTGGGCGAGATGCATTAGGGAGCGAGGAGTGGCCAAAGGGAAGAGCGGGCAGCGAGAAGTTGGGTAGCGAAGGGAAGACGATGTGCTCCGCTGGCGCGCGACCTCAGCGCCTCACTGCGGTGGCGGCGTCGCTGGCGCGCGTGGCGCTCGCGCAGCGTGCCTCTGTAGGTATACGTATATGGTATATATATATATATATATTTTCCCCTGGTCGAGAAGCGCGTTCGTGCAATTTTTTTTTTTCTGTTTGTGCCGTAGCGTTCCTCGTTTTCCCGTTGCCCCTGACGACGGTTCATTTGCGCGCTTCCACGATGAAGACGCTATTTGTCAGGCCGTGGGGGGCAGACTTTTCACTTCTCTCCCATAGCCCGCCGTCCACTTTCATTTTGACCGCTGCCTTGTAGGTGTCCACCCCTCTCGCTACCGATCTCTCGTGGCGCTGCCGTATCGCACGCGCCTCTTCCCCACGTCCCTACTCCTTCTTTTCTCCGAAAAGAAAACGTCCCACTCGCAGCGCAGGTTGTGTTGCTGCCGGTATGTTGCGGAGGCGAATTGCACCAGACAATGACCCTCCCCCATCTCTCTTGTATCCACCCTACCGTTCGTCTGTGTGGCGGAACCGCATCCCGTGAGAAGCTTGCGTGCTATCATCGCGGCCTTTCGCTGCTGCGTTGTTACGTCAAAGGTCAGATGCGGTATAAATGCGCACCTGCCGGAATCAGCCTTCATTAATGTTAACCCGCTTCCCAATTGCGCATTCGGGTAGGTGGAAGTGTAATGGAATTTACGATACTGAATAGGAAGCGGCTGCGAAGTTCAAGACTTGATTCGCGAAGGACGAGTGAGAGAAAAAAATTGGCCGCGCATCTGCGTGCTTCGCTGCAAGCAAACGTCATCGAAAGACGATAATCTTCTGCCGGCCGTACTAAGTTGCGTGAGATATGGACGCGATCTGACAGCGCCGTCGGGAAACATGAGCTTGTGCAGAATCCCTGGGCAACTGCCAGGTGGCAGCACCAAATCGTCGGCAGAGGCCTTTTTCGTGCATAGCGCCGCATTTTTAGCGCAGCCTAACAAACACTAGGGTCTTTAGAATTACGTATCTGTGTATTTTCTAGTAAAGTAACACACACCACATAATACGTATTGATGTTGTGCCTCAGATATGCGTAATATATGCTTTTTGATCGACAATGTTCAAAAGTATGAATTCAGCTACCAGTTCAAGATGGCTGGGTGTTAGGAAAGTGTTTAAACTTTGGCGGGGTGGCTGAATCATGTGACAGACTGACAAACAGAAAAACAGACCAACATCTCTGCTTTCAAATATCCTAAGAAAGGCTATCGTCTTTAAGAGTACTGGGAAAGAAAGGCAGATATATCAACATCTAAGAGGATAGGGCAGTAGCAGTACGCGCAGATGAGCGAACGCAGTAGGACTGGTAAAGGTTAGCTGGGACAGAGTAGGCCCCCCGCAACGCTGGAACTTGCAGTGTATAAAACAAACGTATATATAGCCCTTTTACTACTCGCTTGTGTTAGGTAATGGTGCTACTTATTTTCGTAATATCATCATTTGCCAGTGTGAGAGATATATAAGATTATTATGTACGCTCTTCCCTTTTCTTTTCTTTTTTTGGCTGAAAGGCAATGTCTGATAAGAGAGCTCCCAGTGAGCCACACGAAGTTTAAGCGTAAAGAGAGGACGAAAGCGAAACACTCAAGATGGGGAGAAGAAAAGGTGAAAGCTTGGTTTCCCCGGGTGGGCCAGTAGGGGTGTGCCGTCTATGTGAACGTGGAGCCAAAGGGGTGCGTCTGTTTCCCTCGTCAGGGGTCCTTAAGGATCCAAATAACATCGGCTGAACTCTCAGGAGTGCTTTTCTACGGATACGGCTTGTAGCCACGCGCTGCTGCGCGTTAGAGCATGTCTAGACTCCCGTGTTATACGTCGGGTCTGGCGTGATGCCACTCGGCCAAATTTTTGCCGAAGCAGAGAGACATGAGAGTAAAAGCCAGTGAGCTCAATCAAACCCTGGCCTATTTGCTCCACTTCTCTAGGACAACGGTATTAGTCACGCAAAGAGGAAAAAGACAAGAAAAAATGTGGGTAAGTTGCGCGCAGGTGCGATCTGCCGTCATTGAGGCTTGTTAATTTCCAGGTATTGCACAACATTATATCTGTTTTCTGCGCCAGCGAAGCGCGCTTCATTGTTAATTTAGAACATTTGCCTCAGAATAGCCACACTAACACGGGAATACTGGACGCAGGAAGTCCGGTGCTTGCAAAACAACTCTTTATAGCCGGAGGTGCCTGCAGCTTATATAGTCAAGAGCACGCTAGTTGCATCATCTATCAACTACAGTTCTTGGCGCCACGAAGCTGATCAATGTTTGGTAACACAGCTCGGCTGTCAACACACGAGAGGATAGATGGAAAAAACGGCTCGCTACGTGCTCCAAGATAACACCGCTTGCTGAAGCATGGCTACCGCCACGACATTTATAACGATTGCGGCATGAAGATGGCTCTCCGGTTTTGCCCTAGATTTTCGGCAAGAACAATATCTAAATTCCTCGTCCGTCAGACAAGCTTGCGTGCATTCGTCGATCAGGTTCCGTGTTCACTCCCGCTTTCACTACAGCAGATAAGCGCCTGCTGGACTGCATTATATTATTATTATTATTATTATTATTATTATTATTATTATTATTATTATTATTTGCGCGTAGCCTGTTCACAAAAGCTTTCATATTGCCACACTGCGAAAAGGAGAAAAGAATTATAGTTGTAATAGTGGGGATTTACGCAACAAAGCCACAATATGATTGTGAGGCACGCCGGGAAATTTTGACAGCCCCAGGTTCTTCAACGTGCACTTAAACCTCACAAAAGTCCATCATTTCGCTTCCTTCCAAATGCGACCGCCGCAAGAAGAAGAATTTTATGAACGTCTAACCCGTACACCGCAGTTACAAAATGTCGAGTCCAGGCGTCATGCTGAGGTAGTGAAAGCGACCATGATTAGAGGACGCCATCCTTAGGGCGCTGAATATAGAGACGTACGCATATACAAATCATGAGGTCACTTACCTTTCAGGAAAGCTAGAGGTCAGTTACCTTTCAACAGCCCTAAAATTAACGTGGACGATTCCGAAGACAGGGTGAATGAGACGGGCATATGAAAAGAGATATCATGCACCTCAATGCGGCCTAGATTGCGAAAATCGTTTGAGGCGCAGAATTCTTTGTCGCCGCGATGACACTCAGCAGGTCGAGTGCAGGGCTCTACCTATTCACTCCCTTCCTTACATTTAAAATAACTCGTATGTTTCGAAACTGAGCCCAAGTGCAAGATATCGCAAAGGAAAAAAAAAAATAAGGAAAAGGAGGGAGCGCCCATGTATACGTACACGCATCCGGGAAGAAATCGCACAATATGGCATCCATGTGCTGTTTTATCGATATCGTACACAGGGGCGGATACATGATTCTTCCGAGAAGGGGGTCAGCTTACGGAAGCCTCATACATAAAGATGAATACGGGGCGTCAACACCCAACAAAATCGACGCGTGTGCTGTAAGATGCAAGGCTGTGCTTTTGACGCTGCTAAGATGTCACTTATAAGGACGTTTCCGAGATGAGTACCCTTCCTGG
Source organism: Hyalomma asiaticum (assembly GCA_013339685.2). Taxonomy (NCBI): domain Eukaryota; kingdom Metazoa; phylum Arthropoda; class Arachnida; order Ixodida; family Ixodidae; genus Hyalomma; species Hyalomma asiaticum. The sequence continues at coordinate 62,986,906 of CM023483.1, forward strand.
AAGCATGTACTGAAAGATTAAGAGGTGCTTCACGACATCCGGACCCGCTCCCTCCTTCACCTTCTGGATCCGCCACGGAGTATAAAATGTCAAAATTAACATTCGCTCGTCGACCACGCTCGCAGCGGAAAAAACAAGCCATAACTTTTCTTTTTTCCCTTTTTACCCCGTTATACGCCCTCTAGCTTTTAATCGCTTACGTATAGATATGACAAAGCTTTCTTCAGTTTTAATATTTTCTTGCTTGTATGAAATGCCGGGCTGAATCATGCGCATACACTGAAGCTTCGAGAATATTTTGCGTATTAATCTTGTGTACCACATACCCAAAGGTATATAACCCAGTGGTTATGGTATTACGCTGTTGAGGTCGTGAGTTCGACCCCAGCCGCGACGACCACAATACAATGGAGATAGAAAAATGCGAATGCACGCCGATATACCGGCGAACATTGTTGCGACGCATAACCAGGCAGTGATTACGTCATGCGATTGAAATCAAAGAAGTTGACTTAAATTTTCATATTTCTCGTAAAAAAGGAGAACGTAGCAAAGCGGAAGTTTTTGTGAAACAACAGTTTTAGTTTTCTTAACTGTTTTCCGTCTTTTTCTTAACTATGTTTTGTGGTCTGTACGAGACGGGGCGTGTTCTTACGTGATGATGCATTTTTGTGTCTTGCGACGAACTGATAAATAGGTGTAATATCTGAGAATAGGCTTTTGTTTCTTGTCAGCGCTCTCCTTCTTCTTCTTCTTCTTCTTTGTCGTCGTCTTTGTTTGCGCTTTTAATTCAACATGAACCCGTACAAACTCGCCCAAATTTCTGTTCTCCTAAGTAACTGGCAGTACATTGGTGTCGGGGCCCGTAGTTACTGGCGTAATTAAAGGTAATTAATCCCTAACCATTTATGCCTGAACCATGACGGCGATAACGGTGATCGCATAAACAGTGATGTCTCTAAAACGCAAACAACGCTCAGCTATATAGCGAATGACATGGAAGGAGATGCGAACATTCTCCTTCCTGTTCCTCCACTGCATTACTGAGACGAGGGCCCTGTATGCATGTTTCATTGGACAGCGTCGTTGATCTTTTCAGCGACACAAACGCTACGAAAAAAATCACGTGACCCCATGGAAATGCACATACCAGGTCACGTGTGATGCACATACTCATATACGCCAGCCCAGGGTATGAGGGTATGTGCCAGGCGTGATTTAACATGGAGCGAAGGCCTACTGCATTTGGTAATGTGTAACACAGCCTATAACTCAGTGTATTACTGAATTTTACCGCGATAGCGCCAAGATGATGTCGAAACAAAAATAAAAACAAATCTGGCGCCGCCGTAGGCGTCCACGGCGGCAATGAATTATTTTTAAAAAATCGAAGTTGCAACTCGGAGCACACGTTAACGTAAGCCCTCCACCACAGCGCAGGCACTTTAGTGAGCACTTTTATTGGGCACTTTAGTAGCACTTTAGGAGCACTTTCATTTGGGGCCACGGTACCGAAGGGTTCACGCGGACTGTGGCATATGCCGTAATGGCCGGGTTGGCGATAAATTCGTGTCGCGAATTTATCGCTAAAAAACGACGCAAAGAAAGCATAAGCCATCCACGAACTCATCTTTTCCTCTTTCTTTTGTTTTTCTTTTTAAACACCAAATTTCCCGCAAGAATCAATACCGACCAGCGGCGGTTCATCCTCAATTCCGGCAAACTAGGTCTGTTGAGCCGGTGTTCGTTAATTTAGTAGTGTCCTGCGCCGGGCCGGTGGGATCTGCATAATTCAGCGTGCGGCGATATCCCATTAACGCTTAATTTCTTTTTCTTTCTTTGAGCATTACGCCCTTACACCAATGTGCCCGGTGGATCCGCGAAACGAAGCAATCCCTTTAATGTAATGGCAGGAAGACTGCAGAAAGCACTGCACGCGCTTAACGAAATTGAATACTTAGTATTTATTTATTAAATACTGCAGGACGCATGGTCCAAGCAGGGGGAACGACACGTGGTACATACAATGAAAACGGAACTCACGAAACAAACATAATCGTAACATTACAGAACCATAGCAATTAAAATAAGACTAGCAAGCCAAACAGAACTATAACAATGCAATATCAGGATGTCGACGAAACTGTACAATTCCAATCGCTCATGGTTCGAAGGGGAAAGAAATATAAGAAAACTTATGCGCGTTCGTTCTGGCAGAGTAAGGAGTTAGTTCATCTTGTCTGCAGTGGCGTGTAGTTTCAGTTGATGAGTGCGATAAATATAATGTTGGATGAACCGTTGGCGCGAGGTTGTTCAAGGAATTCAAATCATTGTTTCTACCCTTGGAAAGATCGTAAAATACGATTTTGAACAGGAAATGTCGCAGGAGCCACCGTTTTGACAAGTGGACTTGTCTTCGTCAGGCCGGCGACTGCCTTCTCCAGAAAGTCTACTTTCAGGTGCGGATCCCCCATCCAGTTCGACGAGAACAACAGCGTAGTTACATTTTTAGCAACAAGCTTTCGGTGAAACGCACTGCGGCTGCGGCGCAGGTGGTGCGGGGTGGAGAGGGCGACACATGCCATAGGATCAACTCCTGTTCCAAGCGTGTGTTCCTTTTTTCATCCTGCTTTCTAGCGCTGTGCACGCAATGTATTTCCAAGATATGTACAACGAGCGGATTCTTTGGAAACTTTCGCTCTTGCCATTTATATTAGTCACGCTAACACCTGTCACCCAAATTCTCCTACACCCCCCCCTTCCTTTTTTTTTTTCTTGTTCTTGTTCGCACGTGCTGCTCTTTTCTCTTTCTGAGGACGGGGGAAAGTGTGCAATAGCGTACATAAACGAACGCTGGAGAAGCAGTCGCCGCCCTGACGAAGACAAGTCCACTTGTCGAAACGTTGGCTCCTGCGACATTCTTTGTTCTAAATCGTATTTTGCGATCTGTTCATCGATTCAAGCATCCATCTTCCCCTGAGCTTCTCTCTAGTTTGTGTTTCTATCCTTGAAGCTCGAGTTGTCCAAAGTTGTTGATGCTCGTAAGTTCGGTGAGGGAATATCGAAAATTTATTAAATATAAGCGTCACGCTTGCTTTACCATAATTCCCTCAATACTATTCACGTTAGTTTTTATGTACAGATTCGAAACTATAGACTCATATTCACGCTTATAATGAAACACTGGAAAGCGCATGCTCCAAAACGCCACGAGACAAGACACCGAACAGATATGGGAAATCATAACCCGGTGGTAAGAAACAATGTTAACTATTTCGCTTGCGTCGGGCTGGCTCCCAAACGTCGGATCCTCTCATTTTGGATCTTGGTTACTAATAGTAATTTCTGGGGTTTTACGTCCCACCACCACTCTATGATTATGAGAGACGCCGTAGTGGGGGGATCCGAAGATTTCGGCCACCTGGGGTTCTTCAACGTGCGCTGACACCGCACAGTACACGGGCCTAAACATTTCGCCTCGTTCGAATTGCAACTGCCGCGGCCGGGATTCGATCCCGCGACCTTCAGATCAGTAGCTGAGTGCCAGGGGCATAAGACCACCGTGGCGGGGCAAAAGTTGGTTGGTGCTTGTTATAGTTTATTACTCAGGTTCTTAATGGAGTCTACGTATTTGTGGCGTTTGTCGGTGTAGTCGTTTTTAGATTAGTACATCCGAGTAGCAGCATAACCTCGCCGGTTACGCGACCTCAACATTCATATATTATCACGACAGCTAGGTTCCGCAATATCGGTGCGCAGATATTTTTGGCTTCGCTTTTCGTGCAACGTTCTCTCTTGTCACCGCTGAAATATCTAAAAAAAAAAGTTCTTTTCGGGAAGCATTAAATCATCAGAAAAAAGGAAATCTGACTGGTCCTACTGACGTATGTATCTCGCAAATTAAACGGATAGGCGAGGAGGCCAACCAATGCAATGTGCGATATCGTGACCCCGTGTACTGTCAATTTATTCCTTGCAGTGTAGACACACACCCCCTCCTACTCCCCCATCAAGGAAAAAAAATTAAAGAGAGGAAGAAAAAGAATCGTTGTTCCATGTTACCTGTGTTTGGGGTCAAGAAGGAGCGAGCACAGTTCCTACATCATTACGTCACTTCTCCGACGTCATCATATTTCGTCGTCACTGACACTGTGCTAGGTTTACCCAGCGAGCCCTTTAGTTACATACAGTGCCGAGAGTGAATATCGGCCTGCACTACAGCGTCACGAATAAGCGTCCCGTCACGGTCGCTTTCCCGACATTTTCAAGGCGGTCATGTGACCTGCTTTCTATCTGCATTAACTTGCGGCGCTCTTTCGAATGTTCCAGACCGCAGCGTATAGCTAGAGTGTACTGGTACACTCTAGTATGGCTTTTCGGGACGCTGTCCAGTACATCACCACGGTTGCCAGGCTATAAACAAACGGCAGGAGTGTTTGTTACCGGAATCTTAGAAGCTTCTCGTCATCTCTCGGTTGCACCTCGCAAAAAGGTGATAGCCTCATCGAACTTAACTCGAACAAAACCTTTCCTTTAGTGCCCCACCGTTCTTGAAGTACCTTAAACTTGATTGTCCGTGACATTATGCTATGCGATCTCGGAAGTGTAGTTTCCATAAAGTGATCGTAAGAAACTTCGTGGCCTCGAAGCTCCGAAGACTTCGACATTGCTCGAGCGAGATCGTGTCAGCGCATATGCGGTGTAGCGCATGCAAACGTATGCAATGGCATAAATATCCTGCAACGGCCAGGTGACGCTGTGGTTTCGAGTTATCAAGCCAACGTCACCACAGCCACAAGAGCTGCGAAGAGATTGATTTGTGGGGTTTAACGTCACAAAACAAGCTCTGATTATGAGAGACGCCGTAGTGGAGGTCTCCGGAAATTTAGACCACCTGGGGTTCTTTAACGTGCACTGACATCGCACAGCACACGGGCCTCAACATTTCGCCTCCATCGAAACGCAGCCGCCGCGGCCGGGATTCGTTCCCGCGACCTTCGGATCATCAGCTGAGTGCCACAGCCATTAGACCACTGTGGCGAGGCTAGAGCTGCGAAGAGAATGAAACGACCTGGTCCACGACTGAGATGCGTGCTTTCGTGAGTGCTGGGTCATAGTTTCAACGTCACATGGCGTACTTTTCTAAAAAAATTGAGGTTTTGTTTCAACAGATTGTTCATGCGAGAAGGCTCAGTCGACAATTACCGAAATACGGACAAACAATGCGAAAGGTAGCCCTTACATTTCACGACGAAACTTGGCACCTGCAGCTGACACTGTATAGTACACAGCGGAGCGGACGAAAGGTTGCGTTGAAATGCGAAATCGTCCGCGCAGTGGGCCACATATATCAGGCAACTTTGAGAAAACAGGAAGCACAACGGAATACCACTAATCAAAATGGCCTTATTCAAAACGTCCCCTTGCAACATCGTCATTGCACTTTTCCTTCCTTTTTAAAATTTTTCATTCGGTTTTAGAATTACAAGCTTGTGTTGCCGCTTGCAAGGTGGACGATCCCGGGAGAGCATTAAAATAAGTTATCGCCCATATGCAGCTGCAATGAGAGTCAAAAGCGCTGCTTAGCGAACCCCGACCCGATCCATCAAAGAAGCAGCATGCAGGATTGCGGAAACGCAATCAATTCAACCTGTATATGGCCGCATTTGCTCGCCGTGTCCCGGGTTTCAGCTTTCAACTACATACGTGCGTCACAACTTGCCCAAGTGTGTTTCAGTTTGTACAAAGGTTCGACGACACAGTCCAGCGCTCGTCGGACAGTGGGGGAAAATATATTGTACAGCTAAGCGCGCCAGGAAGCTATATATGCGGTGCATGGAGTCAAGGTTACGAGCACGGCGGCCAAGCGCAATGCGAAAAACAGGAAGGAATGAATAATAAAGAAATGGGAGAGGGGACTGTCACGTAGACGAAACAGACGTCGAAACAAGTAAGGAGGATGTACGGGAAGAGTTACAAAAAGTTGGGGGAGAGGGGGAGGAAGGAGGGAGGGAAAGTGAGGGGAAAACAAAGAATATCGTCGACAGAGAGCAAATGCGCACACGCGTGTAGTATACGGAAAAGAAAGCTGGCCTCCTGTGAACGAGATTGCCTGGGCGGCGAACGATCGATTTACAAGCAGACGACAGACGGACGCTGTTTTTCTTTCTTTCTGTCTTTCTTTTTTTATCCCATGCCACGTCTACACTACAGATGGGTGCGGTCCGCGTGCCTCTGCACTGCACACTGGTGCGCTGGCGGTCATCTTCGTATACACACTGCACTACCGGCACAGCGCCGGGTACGACCTCTGCAATGCCTTTTTTCAAAAGGAGAAAAGTGGTCACTGGTGTAGGAAATGAAAGCTTCTATCGCTTCCGGTGATTCTCTCCCTTGGCACTACCAAGGAAGTTAAAAAAAAACAACAAGAAAACTTGGGCGTTACCGTACTGAGCTTTAGCAAAAGCAGCGTGTAGGACAGCGAACGTGATTCCTGCACGAGGAAAAAAGAGAGAAAGAAAGTTTAATGCTAGTTTCTCATTTTTCATTCTCGTTCACAGTGTTTTTAACGTTGCATATTTTGCTTCACCATGTAGTACAACGTAGTAATTTCTGTTCGAACGTAGTGTCGCGTTCATTATTTTTGTTGTTGTTATTGTTCTTGTTCTTGTTTCATTTTGAATGTTTTGTTTATTTCCTTTCTAAACCTAAGTGCTGCGCTATTCATAGCCGACCTCTGGAGTGGGTTGCGTTCGTACACAGAAGACCAACCGACCAATCAAGAGTGTCGCTATAGTTCCCGCAGCCCACAAGGAAACATGGTCCAGCGTTGTGGAACAAAGGAATAGAAGGGAGAATGCATAGCTGTAGGATATTAATAAGCGTCGTGCAGAGTGAGCTTCCGTACGTCCGCGACCTCCATCGATCAAGCGATGAAAGGGGCCAAAAAGAAGACAAAAAACGCGAACGGTCACAGTCGTTCCTCCTCATCAGGGTGCCAACGTTCAGAGAATGCGCGACGGCGTTTTCCTCTTACGCTGCGTTGTTCGTGCGATGTATGCAGGGAACTTCGGATGTCGCCCGCTCGATGTGGCGCCTGAAGCGAAGGAAGTCGGGAAAGGGGGGAACGGCCAACGTACTTACATACCACGTTGATAGCAACACGCGCATGAAAAAAAGACGAGGGATGACAGGCCGGATAAGGAGTCATCGACGTTCTTCTTTTTCTGAGCTGTCGCCATCCACGAGCGTTGAGAGAAGTATATACACGCCTACGTCAGTGAGAGTCGAGGGGCTGGGGAGTGGAGTGGAACACGGGGAAGTTCGTTTTGTATGTTGCATTTTGTTTAGTTTGGTCTACGAGTTCTTTTGTGTTGGTCGTGCTTTGGCCCGCGGGCCGTCGTTCTTAGGCATCGCGTTCAGGGACTCCCGCCGTCCTTTCGACGTTCTTCAAACGCTAGAACTGCACAGGCAATCGCTTTTTGGTTATGCTATAACAAAAGGATTGTGATACTCGAAATAAGTCGAACGCATTTGTTTTGCGTGCAGGGGTTGCTCCATTTTAGTCGATATATACGCAATTACGGTCAATGGTTTCTGTAAATAAAGCTTTCTCTGTGCTTACGTCGTTTTATTTTGTCCTTTGATACACTTGTGATTCTGAATTTATTACTTTTTTTTCAGTGTTATGACGAGTCAGAAGACCACTTTTCTTTTACTTGGGGGCGGGGGATACGATGTGCTGTATTTCGTTTTTGGAACGACAGCTGTCAAAGGCGTAGTTAGCCTCGGAATAGTCGAGGATAATTTTTGGGCCGTAATTCATCGATATCGCTGTTTAATCTTTTTTTTTTCATTAGCCGGGGTACATTTCCCCAGGAGGCGACAGCTTTGGCAGAGTTACAAAACATTTCATTGCAGTGCATGATCTTCACGTCGCTAAGCTTTCCAGAATATGAAGCTGCATTTCGAATTCATCACCGATACGCAGGTGCAAGAGCAACCTTTAGTTGTCTGAACGACAGCCGTTTCTAACTTGTCCGGTGGCATTCTTCTGGGGCAATGGTGAACATGTTATTAGGACTGGGTCGCATTATTATTATTATTATTATTATTATTATTATTATTATTATTATTATTATTATTATTATTATTATTATTATTATTATTGGGTCATGCTGAACGAAGTAGCCTACTTTATCACTTTGTTGTCGATTAGCATATAGAAGGCAAGTAAAAAGTGATCAAAATGAACCTAACGAACTCTCTCCACATTCAACAATACTCAACATTGCGCGCGTGCTGCTCGTTTTCGCTTGGTGTCCCTTATTTCTTGCTACCTCCAGCCAACTATAGTACCTGCTTTTGGCCAATAATCAGTGCTATTTTTGCCAACTATGTATGTTGTCTCTCTGATGGCCAACGTTGCCGCGAAACATTAAAAGCGCACAGGTAAACACCAAACTAATTTAGGGTGATAAAGCACTCCTTCAAAACTCATTTCTTCGTTAACTACGCGTGACCGCTTGATTACAGGAAGCAAAAACATAAAGGACGATATGTTCCCTTTTTAAAGACATTCAGCAGGAAACCTCACTCAAGACATGTGGTGTCACGGATTTCAGTTTATTTTCCCGCATTTTGGTTTTAGTTTTGCGCGTAAGGATATGTCGTGCGGTTCGTGTTCATCATACAGTGAAAGAGTATATACGTAGATCCCCGAAGCTGCACTAAAAATATTTGAAGTGATGGAAAGCCGGCGCGTGGCTTCAAGGCACCGTTGTCTCAGGTCATGTAGTATCGCATGTTCTTTATTTGTTTTGTTTTGTGTGTGTGAAACACGATATGGTAACTAAACTGGGTTTCAAGAAGCAGGGTCCGAGTTCACAACACTTCCCTTTCGTAAGAGCTGTTTTTTATTGGACTTTCGTCTTCTATAATGACATGTCCAATACTAGGCGTGGCTTTAGTACTCTCATAATATGTTTATTTTGTGAATACGGGCCCAGTTTATGAGACAGCGTTAAGAGAAAGAAAACACAAGAGAAAACACGACACAGAAAGAAGACAAACAAAATCTCTAGTGATGTAAAGTAAGATATATATAAGCAATCGTATAACGCTATAATCAATACGGAATATAAACAAGAAGTATAATTAATTTTGAAAAAAAAAGTATAGTTTGCGTGAAGCCTGCTGCATGTGTACTTGCGCGAAAGCCAGCACTGGCTAACGCTGAGTGGCTGTTGGCTGTTGTTGACTTCTGTCGTCCAGTGTTTCGATAACATTGGCCATTCTTTCTATTAACAGTGTAACAAAATAACGCATACGTTCCACCATGTTTCCGCGTTCTGCCATTACTTCGCACACATGGAATTTCCTCGTGGGAAGAATTGACGCAGACTGTTCTTTGTTTCTTTTTGGCATATTCTTTTTCACTCATTTTTCTCTTTAATGCCCATAGTGAGACACTTCATTGCGAGGTTAAGTTCCCCTACAGGCTTATACGCTCCATGTATCTGCTACTCTGTTTCATTTGTAACAAAACTCTGTCAGTGTATAGTTGCCTGCCTGCCTGCCTTGTTGTTTAGCCCCGCCGCGGTGGTCTAGAGGCTATGACACTCGACTGAAGATCCGAGGGTCGCGGGATCGAATCCCGGCCGCGGCGGCTGCATTTCGATGGAGGCGAAATGTTGAGGCTCGTGTACTGTGCGATCACAGTGCACGTTAAAGAACCCCAGGTGGTCGAAGTCACCGGAGACCTCCACTACGGCGTCTCTCATAAACAGAGCTGGTTTTGGGACGTAAAACCCCCCAAAATCAGTCAATTTGGTGTTGTTTAATGATGCGGATGCCCACAGTCGGTGTTGAGGCACCACTCGGCACCCCTTGCAGCTGATGTTACGGCTTCCGCAATGGGACAGCGCAGCTAGACGAACGCGCAGACCGCGAACTTTGACAGAGTACGGACGGCTTTCGCTGTGCTATACAGCGAAACCTACCTTTGCTGGGCAGTGGGTGGCACCGGGGCGAAGGCATCGCTGCAAACTCCGGCCGCGGTGCAGTGCGGTGCGTTGACCAGCGCCCTTTGGAGGGTGCAGTAGCAAGTGGCCATCACTGGGAGGCGCCGATATCTCTTCCCCTGGTCGTTGGTCGTGTCTCGTTCGCGGCCTCTGCACGAAAACACCGAGAGCCGGTACCGGCCGAACCCACCCCATATATACCCGAGCGGCCAGACCGGGAGCGTCTCCGCCAAAGGGAGCGGACAGCGCGCCATGTGCACATTCGACGAGTCGTCTCCCACTTTTTATTTATGTTTTAGACGTGAAAACATCGGAGCGACACAGCCAGCCATCCCAGGATCACGAAATCGGCACTATGCTAACGACAAAAGTGGAAAGCAAGTACTACTACTACTACTACTACTACTACTACTACTACTACTACTACTACTACTACTACTACTACTACTAATAATAATAATAATAATAATAATAATAATAATAATAATAAGAAGAAGAAGAAGAAGAAGAAGAAGAAGAAGAAGAAGAAGAAGACGAAAGCCCTATGCACACATTCTATCTATCTATCTATCTATCTATCTATCTATCTATCTATCTATCTATCTATCTATCTATCTATCTATCTATCTATCTATCTATCTTCCGGCAGCCCATTTCCCCCACGTGTCACGGTTAAATACGAGAATCTGCGTAACCGGGAGATACCACTGTCCACTTAATTTGCACGCCTTTCGTGTTCAAATGAATGAAAGTACGGATCGCCTCATAAGTACAGGATTGTGTTGATGTTAAAGCTATGCAACACCACGTGGCTTTCGTTGTACTATGCCAGTTGGCACTTGTATACGCCTACATACAAAAAAAAAAGTGGTTCGTTATCGCTACAACAGCTACGACCTAAGAAGAAGAAGAAGAAGAAGAAGAAGAAGTACAGCTTTCTGCGGATAGCGACAGCGATAACCTAATGACAAGAGTTTTTTCCAATGGAAGCTTTTTTTTTCTGTTTTTTAGGCAAATTTTACTTTCGCGGTTCGTACTCGCATATGAGTTTTGTAAGAGTTAATAGATCGCAATGGCAAGTATAATTCAACCGTAATTAGGTGCCGGTAGGTCCCATTAGTAAATGAAGCCAACTGGTAAGCAGTTTTCACGAACTTAGTTAGTGAGTTTGGCATTTAATTCTTAATTAGTCACTGCACCACTCCTTGCGATGTTCGAGCGCGCATAATGTTTATGCAAGTCTTTAATTTTATTTCTTATTATTCAATTATCTCGCACATTAAAAAGTGAAACATTCTGATTACGGCATGCATCAGTCGTTTGCATGTCGCCTAGTGCGTTTTTTTGTAGGCAGGATCTATTTCCTGTCCAGCCTGGGGTGCCATGAGTGCAGTTTATTTATTTATTTATTTATTTATTTATTTATTTATTATTTATTATTTATTTATTTATTGCAGGATAAATGCTATTAATGGCCAAGTCTCTGTTTAACGAGCTCAAGTTGAGCAAGAAATAATATTGGGCGCATCGCCGCTCTGGTCAGTTAAATTTAAATTCAATTTATCTTACACATGATCGAATAATTTTCGTAAGGTACTGAAATGAGTCACGATTAAGGAAAAAAAAAAAGAAAGTGGATGATGTAATGTTACTCTTAAGCGCTAGGCTGGAATAAAAGCAAAATGAAATAATATTCCCGCACATGTTCACCTTACTGACTTGAAGGCTACAGGTGTCGCACAACAAAAATATCCTCCTTAGCACAAAGAGATCCTACAATGTGTGGATGGGGCCATAGTTATAAAGAGACTCTCGGAAGAGTCTATCATCTGTTATAACTTTCTGTTGAAAGTTTTCTGTATGTAGAGCGGATATGATAAGCTACGCCCATCATATCTGATGTAAGGGTCAGTCTGTCGCTTGCATTAAAAAAAAGTATTACCCAGTTCATGACGAAAATTTTCAGAATTTAACTTTTCAAAGGTTCTTTTTAATGTCGGGAAAAAGAAAGGGATGTTATTTAAAAGGAAGACATTGGCCAATTCGAAATGTAGAAGAACCAAGGAGCGATATAGCAGAGGAAGAGAAGGAGATAAAAGAGAAGACGTCCAGAGCGCCGCTATTTGACTACCCTGGCAGTGTTTCTACCTGAACATATTGCAGAGTGCACTGATGTAAATGCATTTGAAAGTTCCCTTGATAGCTATATTCCGTGAAACTCATTCGGTGGTCTCTTTCTGTTCTTCGTATCTTGCCATGCCGCTTGTCGATTATTTTATTTTTTTTTTTCATGTTTACATGTGTGTTCATGACGTATCGATTGATGTATTCCCTCCCTGTAACGACCCACAAATGTGGGTTAACATGTGTGCATATAAATAACGTTAAGGAGATCGTTATTAAACAAATAAATAACGTTAAGGAGATCGTGACATAGAGAATATTCCGTGTCGTCGCCCATGGAGGAAATAATCATCTCGAGCCATCGCCGCGTTTCCCGAAGCGCATGACCACGCAAGCCCTCCACTGTAGCACAGGCGCGTTAGTGAACAAAATTCAATTTCTCAAAGTAAAATCCCTCCGAAAAATCGTAAACTGGGACTTTACTAACACCTACACATGCGATAGCTTGGACTCTTATTTGAACGTACGAGAAAACATAATTCTGTTACGCGGACACGATGCGAACACGACCAAATGACGCTAAAGCGCCCTCTTAAAATTGAAAGTTAAGGGTCCTCCAACATTTTTTTTTTTTCTGCAGCGGCCGTGTTTCGTCACAAACAAGCTACCTAAATGGCCAGTGAATGAGCTGAAATGTGTCGCTTCTAACGTCGAACGTCGCGTGAGCCTTCGTGTTCTAAATAACAGCCATAAAAGAGCACTCTAAAAAAGTAACAATACAGACTGGCGTTCAATGTATGCTTTAGCTTACACTCATCTGGCACCTATACTACTTAAGCTGTTACGATTGTAGCATTCTTTTCTTTCTGAGTTGATTCGTTAATGCTTGATTCGTCCCCGATTCCAGTCAGCATACCTGCCATCATTTCCTTTTACATCGTTGCCGCGGCTAGACATCAATAAAGACACACACCTGTAAAGGGAACAGATACGTTGCACCGCTAGGGACACCAAGTGCAAAGAGAGTTGTTGTTGTTTTGTAGGGTTTAGCGTCCCAAAACCAGCTCTGATTATGAGAGATGCCGTAGTGGAGGTCTCCGGAAATTTCGACCACCTGGGGTTCTTTAACGTGCACTGACATCGCACAGCACACGGGCATCAACATTTCGCCTCCATCGAAATGCAGCCGCCGCGGCCGGGATTCGATCCCGCGACCCTCGGATCAGCAGCCGAGTACCGTAGCCACTGGACCACCGTAGCGGGGCGTGCAAAGAGAGGAACGTGCCGAGTAAAATACACCGAACCAGGAGACATGCGTCGTGGAAGTCGAACTTTTGAACAGATCTCGACTTAATGCGAACTGGTCTCTTCCTAAATATATGCCACGCCGGAGTCGCACATTTCCAGTTCATGACGGATGTAGGCTGCAACGAAAGCTGCGTGAGCACAGCAGATCGAAAGTTCCGAGCAAAATACACGTATATACCGAACCAGAAGACGTGCGCCGCGGAAGCCGAACCCTTGAACAGTTCTTCACTTTAATGTGAAATGCTCGCCTTGTATCTGTCTCTATTTATACATATGTCACGCTTGGATCCACACCCTTCCAGCCGATGCCGAAAGTAGCCTGAAACGAAAGCTTTATCGCCGCGTGAGCACAACACCCGGAGTAGAGCCGCGTGTAAGTGCCCGCTTGTCGTAGCGAGAGTGGATAGAGTGGCACAAAGATCTCCGTTTTATGCGCAAAGAAAGAAAGTTTCTTTTGTTATCTTGTTTTGATTTCTGACTAAGCATCTACCAAATAGGCACCATCATTGCAAGGATGTTTTGTTTTGTTTTGTTTCGTTATTCGCGTCACAGCACTTTCAGGAACGATTTTCTCACAGCTGCGGAGGACATGAGCCGTTGGAAGTGTAGCTTTCGTACAAGTCGGAAGGTGTTTACCAGTTAGCGCTTTTACTTTATCGCGTGCCTCTCCCTGCAAGCACATGTTGCGCTCGTTTGCGGTATTCCATAAGTGCGAATCAATATAAACGAATACCTCCTTTCCAGAGAGAAGGCGGAAGCATGGAATATTACATTAAATAAAAGAACCGTGAGTGAAACCTCATTCGGTTTTCTTTGTGTTATCTTTGTGGCTTTTCTATTTGCGTTTTTGTTGCGTCTACTATTAAATCTTCACACCTTCCCAAGGGTAACGTAACCAACCGTGCACATTCTTGGTTAAACGTTATGAACTGCCCTCTTCATTCATTTTTTTTTTTTCGTTTGTCTTTTGGGTCGAATTCTGCCGAACATCGATATTGAGCAGCGTGAGGATTAAACACAAAGAAAGAAAGAAAGAAAGAAAGAAAGAAAGAAAGAAAGAAAGAAAGAAAGAAAGAAAGAAAGAAAGAAAGAAATATTCGGCGACAACCTTGTGGGACGTATTTTTTAACGTATTACAGCGCAAATGTGTTTACGCTGAAGGCGGCGGCACTGAGGTGATTGCAGATTTCAAGTGCGGCTCCGAAGCGCTATATCAAGTGAACTGTATGTCATGCTAGCGTAATTTCTAAGCGGCAGCGAAAATGACTTCGCTTCAGCCTCAAAGTCGTTGCCTTTCGTATCTCGCAAATGTGCCAACTGCAAGTTGTGATGAGCAATGGGAAGAAAATCCTGGAGGTTCCTAAAAGAATCGGCTTGACGAGTGAAGTCGGATCCCTTACTGACTTCTTTTTTTCTTTTTTCGCGATTTGTTGAGTGATGGATTGATGATATCGAGATAGCCGTGTCCCATGTAACTCAACATCCTGTGTATTCAGATCTATAAAGGGTGAAAAACAAAAATTTGACAGCCGTCAACACAGCAGCTTGGTCCAACAGCCCAAAACAGCGTAGCATAAGGTAAGATAAGCGCATGAGACAATGAGATATACTTAAACACTAATTGCGTTACACATAACGAGTAGTATAAGTCATTTCACAGCGAAGCTGTTATAGCTTCGCTTGTCTGGTCATGCTATTTCGGGTGAAGCTGAGACAGTGTGAAATGAGTAGAGGGGGTGCAGGCAGAGAAAGAGAAACAGAAAGCGAGAGAAATAAAGAAATAAATAGAACACTAACGTTAGGTATAATTGAACCACCAAGTGGCCAACCAGGTTGACGTTTACCAATAGTAAATTAAGCAAACACGACAGTCGTCGAGCTCTTATTATTTTAAGTACAATTTCTTGCCGATGAGCGATTCGAAGCCGGCTACCCACGGTCCGTAGGAAAGCGCTATAACCACTAGTCTATAAGCACCCACTCTTTCTATCCTCTATTTCATGTTACGTATTACATTGCGTAATGAGAACATCACAAATTGCGCAAAATAGTGTTATTTCACCTAATGACAAAGTCCGCACATTCACTACTGAATTAACATTGACAGGCTATACAATACCCTTCAGAGCTTTTCACGAGTCCTTGCACAACATATATGGTAAAGATGGGCACTTCACCAAGATGTGGTACCAGTCCGGTCTGATGTCAAGTTCTTCGTAAACATTCTCTAGATGCACAGTTATTTTTGTCAACGCTTTACCTAATATACTTGCTTCTTGAAATTTTCTCTGCGCGTCCGTGCTTGGGGACCCGTGCAGGAAGTGTACATTCCAGTCCGGTTCCTCAAAGCCCGTCTTTCCATCAAGTACTTGTTCACAGTATCATGCAAAACGCTACATAAGGAACTAGTGGCTATGCTATTTCCGCTTCCATTTTACCGTTCGTTATATTTTGACCTTCCTGGTCATGATGTCCTAAAGCGCGTTTGTTTCTCCTAATTCAAAAACCTTCTTTTATAGCTACATACTGAAAAATTACCTCTGAACATGTGGTCACAAAGAAAAGGTGCATTTGTTTCATTAATAGACTGCCGTTTCCGTGATGCACCGCAAACAATAGAACACTGCTTCATTAGCTGCAAGGACGCCATTCTGTTCTCGGACATCCTTCAGAGAACCCTAAAAAAAGATTTTTGTCATTGATTCGCATAGCGTACGTTGCCTTCTACCGACGTCTCTCGATGAAGTGCCCTTTGATATGTTCTTTCTTACGGTACTGGACAGCTTGTGGAAGACGCGTAGGCAGGACCGTAACGCGGAACCAGTTACAGCTTCATTAACACATTTCATTAAAATGACTGGGCTATATACATCCATGCCAGCAGAACGCGAGTTTATGGGAACCATATGAATTGCGTTGTACCCACGATCGTAGCATTACTTGCTAAGGGCGAGAGAAAAAGAAAGAGATACACAAAGAGCGAGAAAGAGCGAAAGAGAGAGAGAGAGAGAGAGAGTGAGCAAGGTGTGACTTTGCAAAAAAATCACTACTTTTTTTGCTTAACATCGCAATGCTTTTCTAAGCCCCCACAGCTCCGTTGGTCATTGGTGTTCGAGATAGCAAAGCCAGGAATAATTTTCCCGGTATGTCATGGACGGAACCTTCTGCTAACTACATTTATTACGTATGACATGAGGTACCCAGGCGTCGGCAGCTGTGGTTGGTTTGCTTTCGTGAGACATGCATATCAGTGTTCATTCTGTCCTTGTGTGACGTAGCTTCAGAAAAGTAACAGTATATGTGCATTTGAACGTTGAACCATTTCCTGTCTTTAAGTTAGCATTAAACAAGACTTCACGTCTTCCACCTATCAGCATCTTTAACCCCTTTCAACCAGGATCTTTTCGCCTAAAGTAGTTCTTTAGTTCGGGATATAAGCCTGTACGCAAGCTAAGAACATCTAAATTTTTCTGATTCGCTGCATCAGATGAGATCGCAGACCAGATTAAAAAAAACAAGAGCACTGATAGGTATTGCTGGTGTTTTACATGCCGAAGCCACGATATAATTGTAAGGCGCGCCGTGGTGGAGGACTGCGAAAATTTTGGCTACCTGGGACCTTTTAACGCGCACTGAAAACGCATGGCACATGGGCCTTTAACGTTTTCGCCCCCATCGAAAATTCGATCGCCGTGGCCGCCATCAAACCCGCATCTAATCGGGTCAGCAGCTAAGCAACCCAACCACTGCACCAACTCGGCGTACAAGAAGAGCACTGAATTATGCATTTAGGTTTGGGTGTTTTTACACAGAACGAGCTCAGACTTGGCACGTAGACAGGTCTCTCACTTTACGGCGGTCTGCAAAAACACTCAGTACTGCAGAGATGGCGACTCCAATTTATATTATCAGAATAAACACATCCACGCTAGTTTGTAGAGCGTTCACTGTCCTTGGGGGCGATATGCACAGTGTGTCTTTCCCAAGTCACAAATGGCAACACGTCGTGATAGCTTAGCGGAGAAGGGATCATGCGGCTAAGCACGAGGAGTGGGGTTCGACTCCTTGCCATGGCTGCCGAGTTTCAGTGGGGACCAAATACCAAAAAACCCCGTGTAATTAGATTTAAGTGTGCGTTGCCTGTTACCAGCATGTTGTCTGATGGCCACACATGACGTCCACTTTATGCTTTCTCTTCCTAGAACGTCCCGTATGAATCCGAAACTTCTGGTTCGGCAAGTCGTTAAATTGCGACAAAAGGCTACGAAAAGGTCATTTTCACCGACCCGCCCTTCCAAAGTGTAGCACTTCATCCTGTACTCCATGTTTCTTTCAAAATTATTAAGGGCTAATATTAAGATTCAATTTACAGAATCTATCTATCTATCTATCTATCTATCTATCTATCTATCTATCTATCTATCTATCTATCTATCTATCTATCTATCTATCTATCTATCTATCTGGACACTCAACAGAGTGCATTTTTAATAAAAATTTCAGAAGTCTTACGTCCTAAAACCACAATAAGATTATGAGAGACGCCATAATGGAGGGCTCCAAAAATTTCGACTATATTGAATTGAATTGAATTGTTTATTTTACAACAACAAGGTTGCGAGGATGACCAGGCAAAAAAAGCTGCATTGAGCAGCTTGAGGGGAACCTGGCCACCTCATACACTGGGCAGCTTCACAGCGGTCAAATAAACACACGGTATACATAATGAACAGAAAAACAGCAAACATCCACGGTCGGCATAAATAAACAAGGTTATTGTGGAAGCATTTAAAACAAGGGAAGAAAATTGGCGAAGTGTTAGACAAAAAAAGACAAACAACCGAAACCATGGTAGCACAAGCAATCATATAATTACGTCGCGTAGCCTTTTTAGCGACAGAGTTGATACACTGAGACCATTTTCTTTGTATAATTGATTTAAAACAGTAGGTAAACGAAATTAGTGTGTAAACGAAATTAACGTGCACCGACACCGCACAGTACACGGGCCTCAACATTTCGTCTCCATCGAACTGCCGCGGCCGGTATTCGATCCTGCGACCTTCTGATCAGCAGCCGAGTGCCATCTTCACTAGGCGATGCAGAGTGCATTTTTTGTTTAAATATGCGCTGAAGATAGGCATGGCGAGAGCGAAATAGGCACGTTCAATGTCGCATTCCATTCGTCTCGAGTGTTCCGAAATTTTAACATCAATTACCTAATTTTATTCGAAAAAATTATATGCCCCATGACGCCGGAATTTTCTAGAGTTTGCTTGCTATCCGGTGTCGGCAAGCAAACTGATGGCATCATTACGACGTCGTTGCGTGACAATGCGGTGACATCAGCGATGACCAGTGACGTAATTATATTGTGTCACAACTAAGTCATTACGTGAGGTGATGCCACAATGTCACGTGGTACGGACATCATTGAAGTCGTCACACCCAGACAAGTTGTGATATCGCATTCAATGTGAGCAAGGATGCTTGCTGCACCTCCGTAACCTTGTTTTCTCTTCTGGTTGGAGCCTTTGGAAAGGCCAAATATATCTTACATATCTGCAGTTTTTGTTATTTGCGGAAATATTGCTTGTCACGGTGTTGCCATATGACGGCACACGATCTCTCTCTCTCTCTCTCTCGCATTTGTCGTAAATGGAGGGACATTCGATAAGAAAAAGGTTTCGCTGTAAAGAATATATCGGCTGTTCTAACACCGCCCACCACCATTTACACTCCTCGTACTCTCAGTGTTCACGTATTGGCAAGGTTGAGAACAGCGCGCCTTCCGTTCCGTGTGCGTTGATGGGGCCTTGCGTCCCGCCGTGTCGCGTCGCGTATCAGGCGCCAGCAGCACCGCGTGACCGCGTGCTGACCAACGCCGTCGGGCGATCGGGGGGGAGTGGCATTGTGGCGCAACGGGGGGCTCGTCACGTCGCTGGGCGCTCTAGCCGTGCTACCCTCGCATGCCACACGACCCCCTCGGGTTGTTTATACACGCGGTCAGGAGCCGACGATCACGTGCCTCTTACTGGCGCGCATTCCAAAGCCACGCACTGACGAGGCAGAGGACAGGAGAGGAGGAGCAAAGGTGGGGAAGAGGCAGTCGTACGGCTTTTGCATCTGCCGACTTCGTCTGCAACTCTTTTTCTCGCTAATACTGGACAGTGTGGTCGGAAGCTGGGGCATGCAGGCGTCGTGGCAGTCACGAGGCCGAGTTTATAAAAAATCCAATCGTGACAACTATCTGAAGAGCTTGTAAGAACTGGCTCCGATTGGCATGCACACATCGATGATGTCGTCAACATAGCCGAGGATTGTGCATACGTGGCCACAGGTAACTGAGTCAGGGGTGCGCACTACCACAACCCCTTCGCCCAGACCATCCCTTCCCCAAACGCCCCTACAGGAGTGCTGGTGTGCAAGCCTCAGCAGACGTGATGACCGGGTGCACATCGTTCCAGATAAAAACCTGTTGGAATGACCTTTGCTTATAAAAGAAATCCGGCAGATCCCGCGCTTTGTGGGAATCGGTTTCGTGCGAAGTAGTCAGCGAGCCATTTGACTGTGCCGTATTGTTTGGAACTCAGCCAAGTGTTACGAGAAGGATCAACGTCATTGCGCAAGTGAACTCATTGTGTGCGTAGCGTGCTTGCTTGGCGCTTGATTGACCTGGGTTCGATTCCCACCTTCGGTGACTAGAGCACGTGTCTCAATATGTCTGCTTGCCACGTCTGCATTTCACTCGCAAGCTACAACAAACGATATCTCTCCTTTTTGTTTAGCCTACGCAAAGTGTGTTCTCATAAAAATTTAATGTCTATTTTTGTTGTCCCTTGGTTGAAATAGGGCGTAATGTAAACGTTCAATCAGTTGTGGCGCATGCCAGCCTTCCCCGGGCCTAGTACTGCGTGTATGAGTCGCATGTGGTCGTATCACCGTTAGTCCTGCCGTGTACGATAAGTATTTCATGTTAGTGATGCAAGATTAATCATTCAATTTCGTCACACATTCGTACCCTGTACCGTGCCAGTTTTGGTGTATACCAAGGACGATCAGGAGGACACCGGGACTTAGGCGGCTAGATAGATAGATAGGTACGGTCAAAATTGCTGAAGTTTGCAAAGAAATGCTTCGCATTTAATAAGCTTGTGAATTTTGGCCACAACAGCGGCGGATTTATTTTGTGCGCTTGCCTCTATGCAATGTCAGCTCCGCTTCCTAACACCTCCCTGCCCCTTCCCATTTTTGGGAGGTTGCGCCATCCGAATTCCTCCTCACGCCGGGAAAATGGGTAACATCCACTGATTACTTACGGCGGGTCCCAGACGAGCCAGAAGTTACACATGTAAAAGCTAGCAATATATAGATATCCTGTACAGTGCGTCGCCTTCCTGCACGCTTTTCCTTTGCACCGTTCGATGACGTATGGATGTTCCACACATAGCAAATGATTAACGGATGTGCCGGGATCATGCGAAAATAGACGGTACCAGATATATGAGGACAGCCTGTCTGCCGCAAAAGCGAGAGCGCTTTACAGGCCTTCCCTGGGTTTCCGACCTTTGTGGAGCCGCATCCCATAAACCGAGTAAATTAAAGCAGCCTCGGGACACTAAGTAGACCATAAATCTGTCAGTGCAGCGCTTAGTTGTAAAGTTTTTTTTTTTCTTCACGCATACTTTGCAGGGGCTTTGCTCTCGAAACCTCGACTGCCTATTTTTCACTCCGACTACACTGTATTTTTCACATTCTGAGATGAAGTGGGGATGGGCAGGAATTACGAGATGTTATGGCCGTAATAATAAATTAATGTTGAGCCATTTCTTCTCGCCGTTAGCTGGTAGAACATTCCTGCATGGATGACAGCCAGGAACGGACGCGTGTGCATAAGTAGGCACCTTTAAAATAAGAAAATAAATTATTTTGCGTTGGCGTTATTTCATATTATACGTCGGCACTGCTATGTGTCAACCAAGGACGTAACCAGGACCTCATTCTAAATGGGAGGAGGGGGGGGGGGGGGGGCAGCTGTTTTATGCATGGTCGTGCGTCTACTTAGAGACCCCTCCCTCCCTCCCCTCCCCCCCCCCCCTCCTTTAGGCGTGCGCAGGCTTCCCCTCTGGGAAGGTGGGGGGACGAAAGTTTAGTGCAGCGTCCCCTACTCCTCCCAACACTCTCCCACTGAGGCGATTTTGGTTCAAACGCGATGAAACCTAAGCTATGGGGCAGATTTGGCACCCCCCTCAGGTGATTAGGGGAGAGGCGGCCTGTGCGCGCGCATAGGGTGATCACCCCTCCCCCTCCCTGGCCACGCCATCAGTGACAAGGACTGCTCCTCGCTGTGTGGCGAATGAACTTATGAAAACCATCGAAATGCCAGCGGAGAGGAGACGTACAGATTCCTGCGCGCGAGTGCTCATGCTCGTATTTGCACGTACGACCATGAACAAACGTATATATAATACCCTATGAAAAAGTGAGTGACCAGACTTTATTCTGGCGCTGCTGATGCCCTGAGTTGAGCGTTGACCTTATTCCACGCAGCCGTGTGGTAGTGCTAATAGCGTAGCACTCTTCTTCAGCCATGGCTGGTCCTAAAGATAACATTTCAGTAGGACCGCCCACTGTGCCATGATTATGTAAAGATGTATTTCAAGTTGCATGACAACGCATGCACATCATAGTCTTGTCCGTGATGTCCGTGGAAGAATAACCCACTAACTACGTAAATTAAGGCAGCGTAGTACCACAAGTAGCCGATGCATATCCCGTTAAAGCATAGGCGTGTGCACAGGGAAAGGGGGGGGGGGGGGGGTTACCTGACGTGGGCGCCGAATTTGACCGAAATGACCTCAGTGGGAGAGGGCTGGGAGGAGGAGGGGCGCTGCAACGAACTTTCGCTCCCCCTTTCCCCTTATTGAGGACCTTGGGCACGTTTATACATGGAAAGCAAGAGAAGCTACTTCATGTTTAAAAGACATCTTGAACGAATAATTGAAAAGTGTTATAGCTGTCCTGGTCAAGGCATTCTCTGGCCGTAGAAGTCTACAGCAAGACCTGTTAACGTTTCGCAAATAGTTGGCTAAAAGACGTCTTCTCAAGATCGAGTTCAGACGTTTTTTAGACGTTTTCCTAATTTTGTAATAATGGCCTTAGGAGCAATATACAAGCTACTACAACTGTCCTTACAGCATCTTTCTGTAATCTCGTATTTAAGCTGTTTGTAGCCGCTTCTCGACGGTTTTTTTTTTTTTTTTAAGCAATCTTGCTTCTCGCGGGATGTCAACATTCGTTCAGCATTTCTCAGTCCACGTTGCAATTATCTCAAATGAGTACACTCTACACATTGTCTGAATAGGCCACATGGTGACCTTCAAACAAAAGCCATTATCGCATTTCTGCCCGACAAATAGCTAACACCAGCGTCTCGCTTCTATAGCGTTGCACCGTACTAGCGCGGTGAAGTCCGGTAAGAGCGCGCGACACGCTGCCACTGCGGGTTGTGCCGATGTCGTGCTCCGCCGCGATCCGGCCAGAACCGCCTCGGATGGTGAGATCGGCCGGTGCAACGTACGCTGCATAGCTATGCGTGCCGGATTTGACCGAGAGCACTTTCTCACGCACGTTGTCAATAAGCAGCAAGTACAAATGAGCCGCGCCAGACGGGTCACGGGTGTCGTGATAGAGAACACCAAAACACG
The DNA here is from genome assembly GCA_013339685.2 of Hyalomma asiaticum. Taxonomy (NCBI): domain Eukaryota; kingdom Metazoa; phylum Arthropoda; class Arachnida; order Ixodida; family Ixodidae; genus Hyalomma; species Hyalomma asiaticum. The sequence goes on from CM023483.1 coordinate 63,010,067, forward strand.
AGAGTAACCAAAGACCGCATGGTGGCGCCATGTCACACTCTGCCGCTGTATCTCTTCCCGGACGTTGCTCACCGTCTAAACATGGGTTGCAGAGCGAGATGAAAGAAAGAGAATATCACGTAACCGGAACTACCTGCAGGGGCTCGGTCATGTGATTTAGACTGTACGCTTTGGCGCTGTCGTTGCTGTCGTTGCATGCGCGAGCGTAGTTCCGCCAGGTTAAACAAGCTGCACGCCACGCTGTACTGACCAGCTAACAGCTATGTTGCGCTGCTAAGCTTGAATGAGCGGGTTATTTTTCTGGCCATGGCGGCTTCATCTGTATGGGAGTGACATGCAAAAAGCACGAGCGTACTTAGATTTATGTGCACTCTAATACAATGTCAGATGTCAAGATTCATCTGAAGTTTCTTGCTATCTGGCCACCCTCATTACGATATCACGGTTTCATCATGCAAATCATCTTATTATTAGTACGATCGATGTGGTATTTAACAGCACCATTCTACCGAAAACTACTTGTTGTGATGCCGTTACAACAAACGCGGTTATCATGGCATATATACAAGGCATTTTTTTTAATGCCTGAGGGTCGCTGTTAGCAATGTTGGCTCCAGCCGTCAAATAAATTCGTGCCTCAAAGAAAAGAAATGTAGAGTCATTGAGCTCTATTCCTGGTTACCGCTGCTCATTCAGGAAGCAACATGTCCTCAAAGCCGGCGCGTTTAAATGAATTCATCTCGCAGGCTCTGAAGAACGCAGGCTCTGAAGAACGCCTTCCTTTCGATAACATATAGCCTCTCTGTGATGCGCTTTTTATGCGCTCTGTATGTGTTGCACACACACACACACACACACACACACACACACACACACACACACACACACACACACACACACACACACACACACACACACACACACACACACACACACACACACACACACACACACACACACACACACACAAGCGCGCGCGCATTCCATGTATTTTACACAAGGGATAAGAAAGTGCTGTCGGCGTACGCCGCACTGGTAAAGCGAATGACGTTGTACTCTCCAGCTAAACTGCAAAAGTGCACTCAAGTCTATGGGACCTTTAAGTTCCAGTAATGATAAACTATATTGTATGCGCACCGGATGTGACTACACACGCGTAGCAGGTGACATTGTCAAAGCACCCCGAGTAGTGCAATCACAGAATTTTCTCAAATCCTCACGTTTGGCAAAGTTTTGGTGTTGCTCTTGGTCTCAGTCAAGCTTTTTACAAAATAACAACCTCATCATTACGGCCTGCAACTCGTCGACAGAAGTCTTCGTGATTGTTCTTTGCGCACATGTGCCTCTCGTGCTGTCACTGTATACGTTGGTCTCGAGCACTAGCGATGCGATGTGCTCCGTTGGTCGTAAATGCGTGTCACTGCGGTCGTTCGATATTACAGATACAAGCTCTGCTCTGCGACGACTTCACTATAAGCAACCATAAGCGTGCACATGGAGGGAGACCACCTCCTTCCCCCCCCCCTCCCCCTTTTATTCTTCTGACTAGTAGGGAAGGGCGCCAAATTTCTGATGACATTTAAAAAATGGAAAAATAGCTTCAGTTATGTCACAGCCCCCTGGGGAGGGTCATGATTCAACCCTATCTCAACTTGCCTGTCACAGAATACCACCTTACGACCGGTCTCCGTGACACCTCGGATGTTTCTAAGCTTTCCACTTTGTGCAAAATATTAAACGACTCTCGTACGCCCTATTCTCAAAGGAGAACGCGACGGCGCAGCTATAGTTGTGACTTATTAAATTTAATTATTTGAAGGGCTGTCATTATTAGCATGGTATATATCTGCGCAATGCAGAGGTATTTATTGAAGGTCCGGATGGGGGAGAAGGGGGAAGAGCTGTGATGAGAATTGACCGGCTTTCATGCGGGACCTTCCTCACGCCTACATATGATAGTAATTGCGTCATATTCAGCCACACTATAGGACATGATACCTAGTGTTGCATTAAGTTACAATGCCTCGTACTTATCTACCCATTCCCTTTTTATGTGAAGCGCTATTTTCGGCCTTGCAGGAGAGCAGTGAGAGGAGCCATTCGCTGAGTGCAGCGTATAAAATGGAGGGCATATAGTTACGACGAGCTGAGGCTCTTGTCGCGATATGCGACTGTGCAAAACGGTTGTGCCCCAGTATGCTACTTGCCTGTGCCATACCCGACAGACTGAGAGCACACACTCACAGACGTCACCCTTGCAGCGACGCATGCATCTCAAATCCTTCTCGTTTATGCGCGCCATACCTGTTCGTCAACCGTAAACCAAGTGACCCGTAACCAGCTACCTCTATAAAAAAACAAGCCTCACTGCAATATATAACATTTTAAAGCATGGTAAGCTGCGAGTAGGTCACTGCATTTTACCGTATCCCAGTTCGAACAACGTTATTATTATTTACAACGTCAAAGTTGCTGTCATTCAAAAGCAACAAAATAGATCGTAAAATGCCTCTAGTGCGTGGTTCGGTCATGTGTAGGGATCGGCGTTCAAAAATGAGAGGCGGACAAAAAGTTAAAAGAGGAGAAGGTATAACCTATGAAAGGAAGTACTTGTTTCTTACGCATACTGTTTTACGCTCACACATAAAGCTCGGCCAAGCAGTGCATGTACATTAGCGCAGAGAAAGAAGATATGGTCGAAGTCGTTGGAATTCATTGCTACTACCGTTTTAACTATTCTTCCTTCATTTCTTTCTCACCTTTCCCGTCAAGTATACCTTCTGACATAACTTATAAAAAGAGCGTACGTTATTCTCAAAATCTGCGATATTTATTCCCAGAGAACCAGCCTCCATCGCATGCTGTAATGTGACCTCGTTAAAGTATCTGCGTCTCCTTTCCTTATTCGTTATTCCTCTATACTTTTCTCAACCACATGGCCTTAACCGGTATAATTGATACAGGCGGGACGTGACGCGTCAGCGCTGATCACCAAAACCACGGGTGTCTCTTCTAACTAGGTAGTAATTGTCACTGGACCATCGTGGCCCGCCAGTGCAATTACGCCGACGTTAACACGTATGTCAAGCTACTTTCGCCATCCGGAGAACGACTCACGGAAAGTGCAATCTTCTCCCCTTTGAATGGCGCACGTATTCTGAAGGTCGGTGCGTCTTTGAAATGTCTTTCCGTCCTAAAGTGCCCCTGCCCTTCTGGAACCCGCTGAGCTCGAGCCCGACCCAGTAATGCCCGCAATTTCAGCAATCTGCTCTGCCTTCTTAAGTGGTTCGGCGTGACTGCTCGGGATAATTAATACCCTTGTAGGCCATTGTTCGCTAACTATAACTATATCGGCATGCGTGCAGTTTATGCACCACAGAAAACTTGAAAACTTGCGCGCTCTCAGTGCAGACAGTCAGCCTTACTCGGGATTGAATAATATCCTCCACCGAACTCTTCTTTGTCTTATTAAGTGCGAAGTCAAAAGAGAAGTTCGGCAACAACTACAGCCGGTTCTTTCAAAATCAGAGGTTTTTTTAAATGAAGGAAGAAAATGCGACGTCAGCAACAATGACAACACAGAAATTAGGATGAAACTATAAAAAAAACCTTCAAATGTGCATAACGAAATCTCGCCGGCTATTGTATTTGCATCTTCCTCAATGTCCGCACAACCTCTACATGCGTACCCAATCGCTATTTTTGGTGGATTTGCGGGCTTACTTTGCTAGTCTAGCGTAATCTTGTTGTGGGCTTCTGACATCGCTCTGGACTCTCTTGCTCTATTGTTCTTGCTGTTCTAGCGCTGAATTTGTCATACTTGTGGCGAAGCTTAAGTTTTTGTTCACCTTCAACGAGGACAAGAGCGGTAGCTAGAAGTTTGGCCTCTGAGATGCAACAACGATCAATCAATCAATCAATCAATCAATCAATCAATCAATCAATCAATGCTCTCAAGCCCGCCATTGCTGTGGCTGAATTACACGCGTATCGACAAGTTCAAAACAGAGCTGGTATTTCAATGTGTCTAGTGAAAAATCATGTGTCAAATCTGGTAGACCTGGTTCATTCAGTAGAGCATTTCTTAAAATGTTGAGACTTGCAGAAGAGTTTGAGCTTGACGATACGTGCTAACTTGCCGAACAAGCACTCCTCCTTTTGTACCTTGCCTTCTCCTACTGCTGCAGCTGCTGCTGTCCCTACTAGTAGTGCAAACGGCTAGTAGAAGTTTCAACACTACTACTAGTATAATAGTTGTAGTTTCGATAGCATTGTATTGTGTCAGCAGCAGCAGCAGCAGCAGCAGCAGCAGCAGCAGCAGCAGCAGCAGCAGCAGCAGCAGCAGCAGCAGCAGCAGCAGCAGCAGCAGCAGCAGCAGCAGCAGCAGCCAACTTCCAGTGTAGTGGAAGTTCTCTGGCTGCTGAAGTAGCGTAGTGATCACTGATGCTGAAGACAGTATGGAAGCTCTGTGCTGCTAAAGTAGCGTAGTGATCACTGATGCTGAAGGCAGTATGTCAAACTACCGCTATTCGATTCCTCCCTGCCCTCTCTCATCACGGTACACCGGTTCCTCTCACCCACACAGTGAACCGGGACGCTATTCGTGAGGCTCGATCGTCTCGGGTGCTCGAGCCGCGACCTTGGCACGCGTGACCGCGCGCGCGTGAAGTCTTAGCGCACGTATATAATGTAACCGGGTCGAGGGCGTCCAGCCCTTCCCCGCCGCCATCATTCCAGGGGAGGCGGCGAGGTGGTCCGCCAGGCACTGCTTCTTTTTTCGGGCAGCGGCGGCACCGCGGCGGCGCGATGACCATTTGCGGTAATGAACGACGGCGTCCTTTGCTCTCACCCAGTCGCGTCCTCCCCATTCCCTCCTCTCCCACCTTCCTTGTCTCTGCTTTGCCCCTTCGCTTGCCGGTTTCCCTTTTGCCACTGCCTTTCCCGGCGCCAGATTCCTTTATGGACCCCTCTCTCTCCCTTCCCTTCCGACCCTACGCTCACATTTATAGTGTTCTTCTCGACACGTTGCAACCGTTGTTTCAGAGGCAACCACTCGGACGCGATGAAAGCAGACGCGCCTGCTCGCTCTTTCCTGTGGAAGGCGCATTCATCCAATCGTCTCTGCCGCTGCGGCCGCCTGCGGTCTGTGCGATCTTTCGCTAATGCGTGCGTATAATCAGTATGTGTACACACGCTAGCGCTTGTCTCTAGAGAGGGTGGAATACCACCCGCTTCTTGCGTTACGCCCCAATGGGAAAGAAGAGAGCTCCACGTCGGGAAAGTATACCCTTCCTTTGTGATCGCGGGCTTTTGTAACGGGAAAGATACGCCGTTTCAAACGTCGTTAATCTTACTCAGTGCGGGCTTCCTTTTTCTATATCAATGTAAAAGTGGTGCGGATATTCCTTGTCCTCGGCTCCACGCGGTTTGGGCGGAGCACGGAATTAAAGAAAATAATGAAGAAAGAGTCACCTCTCTCCACAGATCTCCATTTTTCACTGGCTTTGTTGACGGCAAAAGCAAAGTTCAGCAAACTTCGCGAAACAACCTTGCAAGCGTGACCTAAATTTTGCTCGCATCCAAGAACTTCTTGCACTAATGATGAATCCCATCAGGCTGTTACTTCACATTTTCTAGCCCACAGTAATGTCGCCATATTGGAACACGTAGTTATTATAGCCGCATTTAAATGCGCGCGAAACGTTGTTGTCGGCCAGGACGGCCCAGCATTTCGCACAAAAGACCTCTGCTTCTCAGCGTCAGCTAATGATTTAGTTAATGACTTAGCTAGGAAAACTATATAACTGTCGGAGAAGGCGGCGAGAATTGGTAACGGTCACGTGCTTTTGGTTCATAAAGCGGTTCACTACAGGCCAAGCCGTTGGTCTATATATTTCACGCTAATCATACCCTTTATTGCCTTGTCATGCGCTCCCTGCTTTCTTCCAGCCTCCAAATATCTAATGGTGGAGAGTTGGACAAACGCTACATAAGACAAAGTTTTCGTACACGTCTCTAAAATGGTCGCGCGTGAATGAGATCAGCCAGCGTTGTATTCGTCCATGTCGCAAGTCGAGCGTAAAGTGAGTAAAATAACGCGGCCTCTAAGCGTAACAAACTTCGCAATATCCGGTAGTTATAGCGTCATAGTGCACTACCACGAAGTAAAAGCATAGCAATTTACAGCAATGTTTTGGAGATGTCAGTGAGGGGGCACCCATAAAAGATGTACGATGCTTTTAGCCGCCCAAGGGTCTGCTGTCCGCGCTAGCACTATAATTGTGTTACGACGCCGACAACCTACTGCAGAGGAGCACAGTCCCCCTTTTAAGCGGGTTTTGCTGCTCGTCTTTCAAGCCTTACTCAGTAGCAATCGTTTCAAGGGTCAGGCGGGGACGCGTAAGAGGATGGAGAGGAAGCGTAAGCAGGAACACAAGCCTGCGAGCTTGCGTGCACCCTCACCGGCGTGCTGACAGAAAAATAAAAGGAAAAAGGCCGTCAAAGATTTGGAGCAACATTAGAGAAAAACAAGGTAAATATTAATGGACAAAGGCAACTTTGAATTGGAGGGTTTACGGGGAAGCCGTCGACATTGCACAAGAGCCAAGAAGAGAACACTGAGCGCCGCGCATCTTCATGTTTGTATTTTGGTCAATGTACGTGCCACAGTGCTTCACAGAGGCCACGACGCGCGGCGCTTGAGTACGCGTTCGCGCGTTTGATTCTCGAACGAAGAGGGCGCTTTCTGGTGGGAATTGCGGAAGAACGCAAGAACGTGTCGCGTGCATAGATTTGGGTACAACTAAAAAGTGACACTACGAAGAAAAAAAAACATAAAGCCAGGCCCATGCCTGTGAAATCTTAGCAAGCTGGAGCAAGGGTGTCAAGTTCACTATCATACAACTGTGGGCAGAGGTTAGAGTTGCCCTCTAACGCTGGTCCGCTTTTCCCTTCTGCGCAACTCAACACTTTCTTTCTTTCTTTCTTCTTTCTTTCTTTCTTTCTTTCTTTCTTTCTTTCTTTCTTTCTTTCTTTCGTTCTTTCTTTCTTTCTTTCTTTCTTTCTTTCTTTCTTTCTTTCTTTCTTTCTTGTACTTCGCATAGTCATTATAAATGCAGCAATGCAGGTAATGGGTCAAGGGCAAAAGCCTTTGCCTTCCGCGTGACAGCTCCGCTGTTAACTGCGTACGCTCGACACGACTAAGCCTCGGCTTTAAACAGCTCAGCTGTTGAAAATGGTTTCACTCGTATTACTAATTACCTGGGACCCCTTGGAAATACCAAAGAACATCTCTTACCACGAGAACATGCCTTCTAACCCAGAAAAGGCCCGAATAGAAAAGGCTTGTGGCCATTAACCTTCCCGCGTCAGCTCGTCCTGACGTCATAGGCGTTTGGAAGGCATCTGCTATGGCCCGCATAATTGCTGGTCAGTGATTTCGTGCCCGCCGAAGTGCAATATTCGGTGTCTTTCCAGTTGGAGTTGGCTTCATATATCACTGGATGGCAAGAAAACTCATCTGAGAATGTAATGACGTCATCACGTGACGTAACCCAACAACATCAACGATGGCGTCATAACATTGCGTCTTGTAATGGCGTCATGGCGTAATTCCACTCGATCTGAACGTCCGACTACCATGGACGTCGACGTATTCGTTACTTGTGCACGTACGCCCTGCTTTTGCATTCATTGCTAGTAAATAGACTTCGGCATTTTTTGTAACTTTTGGGTAAGAATGGGTTGCATTCTATTCTAATCAGGGAGCCAGTAATCTAACATAAGAACTCGGGACTTTCACTGGGCGAACAGGGCCAAAATTAAAATAAATATGACTTGAAGTATGCGGCGTCACACCGGCATACTGGAGTCGGGGCTTCAGCACCAAGTTCAAGAAATGTAACTTTCACCACCGTTTTCTCTTGTAATAGCGAGGCTATAATTCGCATAATTAACGATAATAATGTTGTCAAAGAATAATTTTTCAACTCAAACTGATTCAGTCTTTCACTTGTGTCGCTTTCCGGTACAGCACCATATGGAAAAAATGTAAATCCGGAGCCACTACGGCATTTCTAATAGAGCGTTCATTGAAGCAACGCCAACAACAAATGTTGACGCTGTCTTATTGTCTTTCGAGATACAAAGTGCTGCTTTTTTAGATCTCGAACTTTGGGTGTGAAAAAGTTCGAGCAAAGGATAATATGAACGTGGACAAAGAAAACTAATTGAAGCCTCTAGAAGGATAATCCACGTCCTCTACGTACTGCAAATGGTTGCAGCCAATGGTGAGCTATCGTATTTTTTGCCTTCGTCCTATTTTCGCGCATTCAGTCAGACCACCATGGTGATTGGTGACCACAACTCATCCTAGAAACTAATTCTCGAATCAAAGCTGTCGAGTGTAAGGCTCAACCCGCCAGCTCGAAACCAGAGGCTCAGCCAGTAGAGGCCCTGGACTTCGGACCCCACCCAACAAGCTCCCAAGTCTCATTTTAACCCCTTCCCTTGGAATAACATTTCGTTCTTTTTATTCAAAATTTGACAAGTTCTGAGAACTTTCATTTTAGGCCGCCTTCATTTACTTTTACCTTACAATTTTCACATTTAAATATTTAAAAAGAAGAAACACACGTATATACGGTTTACTTAGCTCCACAGCGTAAGAACAGTCTTTACTTGGATCTCCGGCGCGAGAATAAAGTGTAAAAAAATCGCAGTCTTACACCATGCTTCGATCCGTTGCCTATTGCCTTAATAATGCTGAAACTACAGGGATGCTTGGATGCAGCGTGAAGAAGAAGAAGAAGAAGAAGAAGAAGAAGAAGAAGAAGAAGAAGAAGAAGAAGAAGAAGAAGAAGAAGAAGAAGAAGAAGAACGCAGAACACAGACGAGTAAACAGGCAGAGAGGCGCTACTTACAGCTGATGTCTATTGCCCAAAAGAAAACTTACATGTGAAATTTGCTGTATCCAAGAATCGCTCCACCAACTCGCCCAAGCTTGTATCTTAGCAATAAAATCGGGCCATTTTGTTCCATTCTTCATGTGATCAAAACGGACAACAGTACAGTCCCCATCAAATGTTGACAAAATACCAATGTTCAAGGATGTACTTACAATGCAGCCGCTGTCGTCACAAACATTCGCAAGCGCCTTGACTGCTTCGTGAGTAGGGAGAGATATAGAATGCGGGAGAGGCAGGGAGAGAATAACGACTGGCCAGACTCGCGTGCTTTCCGGTGAATTGCCTCGCCTTAACGCCTCTTTCTAGAGGAGCAGTCGTTTGCGTAGCCAAGAAAACGCTGCCTCAAGCATGTACAGAATGCTTTCTCACCGATCGAACTTGCACTGCTAAATCGGAGCTTGCACCTAAATCGGAGCGGAGATGCGCTTCGAACGCCCGGTAAATGCGAACTACTTTTGTTCCTTTGTTCCGGCGTAAGCTGTTATGGTTTCGTTGCAATGGGCGAAATTGGTGGCGATGGTGTCCGCCATTGCCGGTGTCCGCAACCGCTATCGCTCACGATGAGAAAAAAAAAAAAATCCACGCCTGTGCGGATTTTAACCCTGCTCAATAAGGGCAGTACGTGTTATACATCCCTGACTCTCCTGACACGGTAGGGCACTTGCGCTCTCAGCCACGACTCTGATATGAGACGAGTTGTGTTTCAGGACATTATATGATTCTATATATAGGACGTCGGCTCTGGTTTCATCGACGAAGTCGAGGAAGCAGGGGAGGAGGCAAAAAAAAAAGAAAAAGAAAAAGAAGAGGGCTAAGACGGTGTCGACAATGAAGAAGAGGAAGCAGAAAAAAGAGTACAATGGAAATGTAAGAGGGGAGGGGAAGAAGACCGAAAAAGGCGAATGAAAGAGCATGTGACACAGGGTCGAAGCTGTCACCGTGCAGCGTCTTGTGCGCAAGCCTGGGAGTTCTTTTCTTGTTTGTCGCATTTATTGTTATAGCCTCTTTTGACGCCAGTGCGCGGTTCCTCCCAGGTAGGATCAGGCCCTTCATTGCTGCTCGACCAGTCTTGGTTATTTGGACGAGATAACCTTTGGTGGCGCTTGACCGTGCATTATTCTACCGCTTGTCGACCACGTGACCGGGGCCAATTTCCCATGATTCCATCTTTTAATTTTGTTATGACCAGGCTTCAAGATTGGCCCAAGACGCACTTTTCTGGCTTTTTTTCCTTCCTCCATGCTCCACAACCGCGCGCGGGTTCACTGAAATATGTCCGAATATCTAGCTATCGGCTTTCGATCGGGAAATGAAAGAAAATCTAACTAGCAGGTAGTCTCGTTTGTATTGAATAGCTTTAAATGTTCGCCTAAAGTCGGAGGGTGTATAGTCCTATTCGATTAAATCTTAGGGATCAACAGCCGCGATTCGCAGGTAAATACATCTTTCGTATAGTTTACGAACATTTCAGAATGTTAACTGCACCGCATCTGTGCAAAAAGTACGATAAAGTTGATGCCTACGTCGCTCACAGTAGTAGGCTTTATCGCCGACGCGAAGATCGTTCGCGATATCTGAATAGCTATCTTAGTACGAAGAATGCGGTTGTTTTTTAAGTTCTATATCTGTTTTCAATGTCAAATTTATTGCTAGGATACGAACATCACTTCATTGGATCCGCAAGAGATATTTTAACATTACTGGCAAAGTATTTTACACTCGATTCGCTTCGGGCCCTATTTGACTAGTAATCGATTAAATTTCAAAAACCACTGTATAGCAAACGTTTTTTTTTTTTACGATCAGGAGGAAAAGAAAAAGAGCTGACTTTTGGATGCGCCGACGTTGGATACGATTTCAAACAAACAAACAAAGTATACAAATACCAAAAAAATTTGCGAGGCATGCTTCGCCACACAACTACCCATATTGTGAAAAAGCCAGCTTTAAAGAACACATTGTCTACCCACGCAGTACACACCAACGTTACTGTACACACGTATTGATCGGCGAGTGCTGAGGCGCGTCAGAAAAGAACTATATGCCGCAGAGTAACACATGGTACGTGAAACAGGTTTTAGCTTCAAATATTGACGCCTCGAACTTGTTTATAGAGACATTTTTTCCAGATAGCGTATCTCATGCACTGTGTATTTACACTAACGCTCGACAAGTACTCGACTAGCTACAAGTGTACTGGAATGCGTTTTCAGTGCTGGTGCGCAAAGACATTCTATGTGCGCTTACTTTTTTTTATGTGTGCATGGTGTTTTTGATATGTGCTTCTTTATTCTGTTGTTTTTGTCATTGCTTGTGTAACAACGTAGTGACTTTGGAATAGCCGGCTATAAGGAGTACTGAAACGAATTCCACACATTATCGTATTATCACCCACATACTTCGGCGACATTTAGGCGACTGCGTTCACACGTACGTCATCGCATTGTGCATTGCGATGAGGCTGGTCTGCAGATGTTGGGCGTCGAAAAGTTCAAAATCAAATCAAATCCCTTTACACATGTTTCCTCGCTAGGGTGTGTGGAGAGCGTTAAGAATACACGTCAAGAACGCAACAAATGGTCCCTTTTGCACCGCCTTAAAATCGTGTCAGCACTTCTTTAAGAAACATGCCTTTCTAAGCTGTTACACCTATAAAAAAAAAAAAGGAGGGGGAGGGGGGTCATGTCGGGCATTCTTCGCACATATCCATATTTCTGGATCATACAAAGTAAGGTCTCGTGTTCCCACGCTCCGACAGGGTTGTTTTAGCTACGCATGAAATATGCTCTATATGTTAAGATCCCTAAAGTGGCCAAGTGCGGCAAGAGGCGCCTGAAGTAAGGTGGCAAGATGGGTTCAAGAAGTTTGCAGGGATAATGCGGCCGCAGTTAGCGCAGGACCGGGTTACTTAGAGAACCATGGGAGACGAGTTTGCCCTATTATGGGCGTGGACGGGCTGATGATGAGTATGTTAACAAATTGAACGTGAAATTTGATTGTGACGGTTAGCCTGCTAATCCAAGGGCGGCTTTGTGACATATGTCAAACGTGCCGCTTTTATAGCAACATGCTCACTGTCAAAATCAAATTCAAATTCACGAGAGCTATGGAATGAATAACGTTGCGGCTTTTGAAACGAGATCATGTCAGCGAAAGGGGAAAAAATAATGACACAACTTCCTTCGACCTTGAACCGGGACTTTTCGGAACAGCATCTTAATTTTATCTCCCGTCAAAGGAGAATCGTCCAACAAGAAAACTTTCTTGCATTTAGCGTGTTGCCTTGGAGAAGCTTTGGATGGGATTCACTCAGTTTACGATAGCTTCAGCGAAACAACGACAAGAAAAGACACCAGCTAGAACGCCAAGGCCAGCAAATAATCGGCGAAGCCACTCACCTACAAAGCTTGTAGGCTACAAAGATTGTAGGTTAAAATATTTAGCGTAATTGCTGTTGTTTTAGCACAGCGAAGAAAAAGAAATCGCGTTTAGAAAAGAAACCCACCGAGGCACCAAAGCTTGTTTACTCGAATGTGTTAGCACGGTGCGCCTCAGTGTAGCTACTGTGTCGGTGTCTATACCACTTGGTATTAACACATGACGCTAGCACACGACCTATAAGGCGATGACCTATAAGGCCAGGTGCTTTACTAAGATGGCATGCAACTCAGTAGAACCAGAGTGTCGGAACGGAACGAAAAACGAAAACGAAAAACGAAAAAAACGATATTTTTGACCGGAACGAAAACGTAACCGGAACGTTATTTATTATTTCGTTCCGGAGCAAAAACGAAATATTTTTTATCGTTTTTCGGTTCACGGGAAGACTTTACGATCCGGAACGTGAGCAATGATGCATAACTCAGGGTTCAACGTCAGCACGCATCTCGGGCAGGTATTTCAAAGGAAAGATGCATTGAAATAATGCAGGAAACCAAGAAAGTGGCAACCATAGCTGTTTGTATTAAATTCAAGCGGAGTTTCGCGTGCCTCTCACACAGGCCGTCGTGGAGAGGGCGTTGTCGTCGCTTATGTGTTGAAATTTTGAGACGAGCGCGAAGAGCGGCAACCGGAGCTGTACATGTTAGCGCAAGTGGCCCTTGGTGTGCCAGCCACACAAGTCAGCGTTGAGAGGGCATTTTCGGCACTCAATTTCGTTTTGTCAGAGCAGCTGTCTCGCTTATCGGCGATTACACTTGATGACCTGCTGCTTCTGAAATCGTGTGCACCCCTTGACGAAAATTCGGGATTCAAACTTGAGGAAAAATGAATACCAAGTTTTTGTTGTGTCCTTGCTTCGAAACTTTTTGCGACTTCCCTCATAGTCACACCGTGGCTTTGGGACGTAAAACCCCAACAATTATTATCGCATCTTTATGTATTAGTTCAGTATATTTTGCTGTTTTTAAAAGGTACTTTTAATATTAAGTATTTTGTTCGTTCTTATTATTGAAAAAAAATAACGTTATGAACCGTTACGGAACGTTTATTTTTCGTTCCGGAACGAAAACGGAACGGAACATTTTTCTGCGGAACGAAACGAAAACCGGAACGAAAAACATTTCGTTCCGACACCCTGAGTAGAACACACGCGGCCATAGATATTCTCTCTCTCGCCCCCATTTCACACACACACACACACACACACACACACACATATATATATATATATATATATATATATATATATATATATATATATATATATATATATATATATATATATATATATATATATATATATATGTGTGTGTGTGTGTGTGTGTGTGTGTGTGTGTCGGAATAGTCTTCCTGGCCATTGGGATAAAGATACGATCAGAAAGTCACAGTGACATGCAAAAAATTATTTAGTACCAGTGGCGCACCGACCGTGGGGTGGTTTTCGGGGGTTGTACCCCCCCCCCCCCCTGAAGCCGACCTAACCCCCCTCCCACTCCGTAACTGCTCCTATGTCCTAGAAGAATGTGGAGCTAATGTCTGCAAAACGCCGAAAAAAAATAATAAAAATAATCATCATCATTGATGTCACTATTATATGGCATTTTATTTACTTTTTTTACACACGCAACAACAGTGTAATCGCTTGCCCGGCACTTCGTGAAAAATTGAGCCCCTCCGCCCCCCCCCCCCCCCCCCCCCTTTGCAGAAATCCTGGGTGCGCTACTGTTTAGTACTTATTCTGACGTTTCCACTGGAGAGCAGCCTGTCATATACATAGTGAAATAAAGAAGGCTACATTTCATAGGACCGAATTTGCTCCCCCGCGCACTGGTTCACTTGGAAGGGGGGAAGGTTTTTTTAATGCATCCCCCACTCCCCTACTAAGCGTGCGTATGCTCGTCGTTACGCACGGTTGCATGTCATTGAACGACGGCCTCTGTTCATACATTTTCGCACATTTGAATGTTCGCGCTGGTAAATGTTCAGGCTCCCGGCATGCATTGCCGTTTATTCAACGTGAGCCACTCGTACAAATTTAACATTCTGTGCAATAGCAAAACCATTATGTCTTTAGAGACCTCTATAATTTATCAAAAAGTCCTTACGACGTAGTTGATCCTTATGCGCCCTCTTTCTTCTATTTATGACGTTAACGGTAACTGGAAAACCCGTTTGCATTTTACGTATTCGCAGAACACGGAAACGCGCCCCCGGGAGACAACCGGCGACATCTGGCGAGCAGCGGCGGCCGTCCAAGCGCGGCTCAACGTCTAAATTTCTGTTGTGCTTGTTCCCAGTCTGGACGATGATAAGTGCGTGTACCACTTAATTAGGGCTCACTAAACAGACGTGGTCGTCGTCGGTAGCGCCGGAAAGCCGCAAACAACTCGCCCACTTCGTTAAACACAGGTTCTTGCTTTGGGTCTTGTCTCGCTTCACCGTACCCACGCCTGTCTGGTCAAGCCATACGTTTGATCTTTTCATTGATAAGTCTTCAGTGTGGTCATTTGCGCAGCTTATATTTGGGCTTTGGGGAGTTGAATGTCACGGAAAAAAATAACAGTTTGTTCTTGGGCCTCCAAGCACCAATAGAGCGTTGCGTCGGAGAGCCTGCTGCTTGAACCAACTGTAACTTGTTGCTTCAGCCTCATCTTGAGCTGCCTGTGACGTTACTGGTGCTGTAATTTGCTCTAGAGTTGCTGATACACATAGCGACAAGATATCTATTCGTGTATCGTATCTTATCTGTGGCGAGCCGCGTTATATAGGGCGGAAAATTGGTAGATTAAGCTCGTGTGTCCTTGCTTTCGGTTTGACACTGCAGCGTTTGACATTTGATATCGTTGTGCCAACAGCAATGGCAGACTATGACTCAACGCCGTCGCCTGTGTCGGAGGAGGATTTCGAAGAACTCAAGAAACGGCTACAAGTGAGTTTAACACTTCGGACCATCAACTTACATTTCACAAGCCGTCATGTGCCGGCTAATATCAATCGCGCACTTGCAGTGTCATCCCCAAAACGACATGTTGAATGTTGCATCGTTATCACACTTCATCACTAGTGCTCGGCGACTTAAGGCGATCATTTTGTGTCGTTTCAGATGATATTCGATGCAGATCCGGATCAGGTGAGCTCGCTTGCAATGTGGTTTCGTTTGGCAGTGGTGCACACATTTGTCTTATTTGTGCCATTCATTGACGCGAGATCCTCATTACAAAGCCGCACCCGCACGTTCTCTGGTGCAGCTAGTAAAAGTCGTAGAAAAAAAAAAGAATGATGAACTCTTTCCAGCCTGGGCACTGTAGGAATGACAGAATAAGCGTTAACCGATCGATCATGCTTGACAAACCAAGTTTTCAGTACCATAGATTTTTTGTTGCACCAGCGATTGTGTGTGCACGGCTTCTCTCCAAGAGTTTCACTGTAATTCCTGCAGACCTGTATGAAACCGTTCTTGAGGTCTTTGCAATTGACGTGGTCTGTTCGTTATGCAGTTTCACAACGACTACTCCATCAAAAGGTTCCTGAGGGCGTTCCGAACTGTCGATGCAGCGTTCCAGGCAATTCTAAAGTGCAACAAGTGGCGTACGGAATACGGCGTGAAGTCTATCAGTGCCAATGAGCCGGATATCAAAAGAAACATTGAAGCAAAGAAGGCGATGGTTCTGCCAAATCGGGACTTCTATGGCAGGTGTGAAACTGCACCAACATACTTGCAAGTGTATCTTGGTGGAAGGCGTAAACACTTTCTTTCCTTGAAGGTTGTGCATCTACATTGAATGGTCAAGAGCTGTACAGGACAGAATAGAATTGATGTTATTGTCTAGGGGTGTGCAGATAGTGAATCGTAGGACCAATAGGACCAAATTGCATAGTAATAAAACTGGATCTAATACGAATATGAACAGAATACTATTCAAATAGTAGCCAAAAGCTTTCAGAACAGCCCGAAAATTCTATGACATTTTATTGCATTGCAAAAAGGAATATTCTTACATATTGACAAAGGAACATTATGATTAAATTTAACCGAAAAAAACGAGTTATAAGAACTGTGGTAAGCTTGCATGCAGCAGTGACTAGAGCCTTTGAGGTATTTAGTAAATGTAGGTAGCGCTTGATCGTGCATTAATATACTGCTTGCTTGTCACATGACTGTCACCTGTTTTCCGTGATCCTCTCTTTTAAATTTTTCATGTCTAGGCTTCAAGATCGATACACGATGCCCTCTCTTAGCTTTATTCCTACCTCTGTGTGCGGGAGCACGTAGGAGGGGGTTCTGACGTATCGCCAAGAGCTCAGTGAACAAAACTACTGATACCATGATGCTGCTTCTGCAATACGGAAATTTTAAGCAAGACGCCTAGATCTGAGGATCGATATAGATTCCATAGTCAAGTAAGAGGTTGGGTTACATGCTTTGTGGTAGTTGCGCTGATTAAAAAAAAAAAAACAACTAAAACAGACAATCATAATTCCACTGTGCTCATTCTTTGAATGTTTGCTCAAAAACCTTTGAGCTGGTTAACATGAAATACAAAAATTGGTCATAAGTGCCATGCTGATGCAGATATATTAAGACGCTCAGAAAGAAAGTTTGTATTGTTGTCATATTATTTTAGACTGTTATACATGAAGAACAATGGTGTGCACTGTTTTAAATTACGCCCTCTAGGTGCACTGTTGAAGCCTCCGTACTAGCCTTGATATATGGTGCAAGCTGTTATTACACAGTGTGAGAGTCATTGACACTTAAAGCTGTGTAGAACTTCCAAATTTACAAGAGCGGACTGCAATGTGCTTTTCTTTGAGAAGTTATCAACTTCCATGGCTTATTGTCTGTATGTTAATGTGCTGAAGGAGTTTTCACAAGTTGCAATCATCTAGACTTGAAAATTGATGTCATGTTTCTTACTAGCGATTCCAGATTTAACTGCAACTTTTGCTTGTTGCCTTGCAGGCCTGTAATCTACATCCCTGCCTGCAAGCATAACGTTCAGGAGCGGGAGATTGACGAGCTGACGCGGTTCATTGTGTACATCTTGGTAAGGATACGCTCTTTCCAGTGCTTGGCGTAGTTTCAAATTCTATTGCCGCTCTTTGCCATGACACCAACAGAGCTTTAGTTTGTGCTGTCACAAAGTATCAGGCGATCAGTATGTAGCATACCAATTTACAGTAGCAAACTCAAAAACTAAACTGCATTGCAGGAGTTTGAACTACGGAGTGAGAAGCGTAAAAATTTTCCTAAAGTTACAAATAAGAAGTGCATACTGCTTTCACTTGGCCAACTCCAGTAAAATTCTGGACCGCTTGAAAAACTTGGTTTCGTATACAGTGCATATGGAGGAGCCTCCATGCAAAATTTGGTGCTTCGTACATTAATGGATATGTCATGGAAAGCTTGTAGGAATAACCATTTACGATACCGAAGCAAACAAACAAAATAATGCCGCCAATACTGCTCACCAGCAGTGATGCACGTTGAAGGCTTGAGCACACAACACAAGGCGCACAAATTCAGGGGAAATTGAAACAATCTGGAGGCAGCACGTCTACGTGACAGCACGAATTGCCTGCTTAAGTGCTGTTCGAAGGCCACTGACAAGAAAGTTGCACCTTCACAAACACTGCAGCTTTGTCAAGACTGCTGCGGTGGCCTATGCTCTTAGCTCACGGTGAATTTAGCCATGCCATTGCTCTACTGGTTTAAAAAACAGAAATGGCACTTTCTTGCTTCATCACTTACATTGATGTTTGCAATTCATTATGCGCACAGGAGGAG
The DNA here is from genome assembly GCA_013339685.2 of Hyalomma asiaticum. NCBI lineage: Eukaryota > Metazoa > Arthropoda > Arachnida > Ixodida > Ixodidae > Hyalomma > Hyalomma asiaticum. Next base: position 63,028,262 of record CM023483.1, read on the forward strand.
GCATGCAAGAAGTGCTTCGAGGAAGTGGTAGACAACCTCTGCATCATCTTCGACCTGAAGGATTTTGGCCTTAACAGCATGGACTATCCTCTTATCAAAAACCTTATCTGGCTGCTCAGCAAGCACTACCCGGAGCGGCTGGGCATCTGTCTCATCCTCAACTCGCCTGCAATTTTCTCGGGGTGCTGGTCTGTCATCCGCGGCTGGTAAGCTTCTGACTGTGCGCAGTTAGGTGTTTAACGTTAACTGCTTTGACTCATGCGAGACACAATCTAGGATATAAGATCTTTTGGCATGGATGTAGCACAACAGATGCTCCAAGTGCTTGCGCTAAATAATCTGTGCTGCCGTCAAACAGACCAGTGATGGCAGCATCGTCCAGTGAAAAAGCGGCATAGGTGGTTTTTCTGGCATTTCTTTATGTTCATATTTACGAAAGGCATAAATGGATGAGAGCGTTGCACAGCTAACCTGGGTGCAACATGATTAAGGTACAAAGTATCAGACTTTGCCATTCGACTCTGTTGCAGAATGAGTGCTAAGCTCTAGCTAAGTGTTCTATGCATGTGCACAGGCTGCGTACAGGTCCTCGAAACTCTTAAGACCTGGTTTTCAAGGCCTTTGAAAGACCTGGGAGTATTATTCCCCCTTTAAAACCCCTGAATTTCATGAATAACATCTCATAAGACTGTTTTAAAAATATGACCTACTTCTATGTGGTGGATATACGTAAAGTCAGCGTACTTTCAATTTGGGATTGATTGATTTTCATAACTTTACATCCCACCGACATGATGATCGTACTGATTCGTATTGATTATCACACTGACATCTCGCAGTATACATCTCGCCTCCATCGAAATGCAGCTGCCGTAGAGGGGATTCAATCCCACGACCCTCGGATCAGCAGCTGAGTGCCATATCCACCAGACCACCATAGCAAGGCTTCCAATTTGGGAAACAATTATAAATTATGCATTTGAACATTTGGAGGGCATCACAAGGTAACTTGACATATTGGTAATTAAACATAGGAGAACTAGTACCCCTGTTACACTGGATGTCATTTGAATGCAATGACATTTGCATCAAATGACTTGTGAAATCGAATGAGTTCGAGCAACTCATTCGCACTCCACACTCAAACGAATGTGTACTCTCTACCCCACAGACAAAGTAAACATGTGGCATTGAGCATTTCTAATTTGTGAGACATTCATGTGAAAATGGTATTACTTAAGCGCGTTTGATGATATTCACAATTTTAACCAGAAAACAGCCCGGCAGGCCATAACAAAGTGCGTTTACTCCCGACTTCATTGGCGTTTGGCCGGTATTGTTGTTTCGCCACAGGGTACAATTGCAAACGCAATTTGGTTGTGTTCTGTGCTCACGCTGCATCTTGATTTAGTGTCTACTCTCTCAGTGATGCTTTACTTGCAAATACAGCAAATGAACACTTCACTTGCTGAAGCAAGTCAGCGTGCCTGTTAAGCGCTGCCATATCAGCCAGAAATTAGTTATTCTGTGCGTGTAACTCAGTGAAGCAAAGCCCTGTGTTCATTTTAAATGAAATAGGACGATTTTTCAGCCACCGAACTTGAATTCTGCAGCTTTTCTGGCTAGTTATTTCGGAACCTTTGTCATTGATATCGTGAACGAATGACATTACTTGTTCGTGTGTAGCACCACTACGGATCGAATGATATTCGTCGCACCAAATATCATTCGAATCGAATGACGCTAAAACATCTAGTATAACAGGGGTATAAGGCACAGGTATTACACTTTCCTTCCTCGGCTGCTCTAACCGCTGTTTGTAGTGTTCACCCCACTTTACACTTGTGTTGCAGTGGATATTAAAATGAATTTGTCTTTATTGAGTGCAAATAAGGCCACAGCCATAGAGAAAGAGTAATATAGGAGGCAAAACTCTGGGCAACGCATGTGCGATCAGTGCACATGCTGGTTGCATGATGTCACCTCTGGTGACGTGTGTGGCATCGCACGTGACATTGTGGGCCGGTGCGTGTCAGCTCAAGGAGGTATTGTTCTTAAGCATTGTAGATGGCAGAGACGTGGCCGTGTCTCCTGCGGTGTTCTGTGTGACAGTTTGGTCCTGGTATGGTAGGCAGCTCTGTCACAATATCCACAGCTGTGCATTGGAACATTATCACACTGCAGGAAGAACCCTAGTTGTGCCTCCGAAGTTATTCCTTCTTCGTGACCCTAGCTTTATATTATGATAAACACACCTTGCTCATTTATCTAAAATGGCATGTAATGCCCTCCAGATTGAGTACCCCATCCCGGCCGTGGTGGAGTTTTTGGAGTCCTCCACTACAGTGACTCTCATAATCATAGCGTGGTTTTGGGACTTAGCGTTATTCCCAGTCACCGTGACAATTAACAGTGCTTATGCTGTCAAGCCTGTAACTGTGCTCAGGTGCGTGGCTCCTGGTTGATAGTAACGGAATGAGACTTGTTTTCATTGGTGCCATGAAGCTGGATTCACTTCCTTGTGCACAGATCGAAAGAATAGTCAAAAGCTTTCTTCAAATGTTGTTTTCAGGCTCAATGAGGTCACAGCGAAAAAGGTGGTGTTCATAGGCAGCCAAGATGACTTGGTGAAGTACGTCCACCCGGACATACTGCCAAACCTCTAACGGAGGAGCGCTTCCCTAGAGAGAACCATTTGGGATCACAACACAGCCGTCAGCCACATCATCCACAACCCAGTCTCCCTTCACAAGCACCTGTGGTCACGAGCCAGAGGACGGCAGCAGCAAGACAATGTGCAGAACCCTACGTGGATTCCAGTCGTTAGTTCTTTGTTCACCTGAACTTAGCTATCGAGCCACATCAACATGTTAACCATGCGACACTTCGTTGGCAGCTTCACATAAGGAGTCGCTTACATTGAACTGGTTTTTATTTGCATGTCCATAATTACTTGTTCGTTGGCGACTGCTGTGCAATTATTGTTATGCTGGCAGAGATGTTATAGTTGTGTATGATTTTATCACGAAATAAGCTGTTACATGTTGCGAATGAGAATGCACTTGCACCATGTTGAAGGGCTCAGCTTTCCACAATATTTGCAAGCCTAACATTGCAAATGTCCACATGAGGACAAGGAGCTGTTTAAGTTATATATAAGTTATGTATGTGCGTGCTTGTTATGATCTGCAGATCAGTTTCAGTTAAGATATTTTAGGCTTGCTTCTCTGTTTTAGTGGGGCTCTTCCAAAGTAAGTCCACCCATAAGTTTATGGTAAACTTGGCAGTGCTTCATAACGAAAATAATCTCTTGTGTCAGTTTTATGATCGGTTAATTAAGCACATAGAACAGTATAATGGTTGAAACACTGATTAATTTCTTTGAAATCTAAAAATTCATACATTTGGAAAAAGTGATTTTGAAAGAGCTGTGCTACTTCAAAAAAAAATCACGGAAATAGTTTCCTCAGTGCAAGGGTGTCAATTCTGAGTGTTCCTGATATATGTTTGGTGGAGACCTTACTCTGTTGGTCAACATTGCTTAATCGTTAGTGCCTCTCTGGATGTCGGATTGTAAACAGAAATATTGTCATTACGAAGCAGTGAAAAAGTGAAAGCTTGCTGTTCTTCGTAGCTTTTCTTTGTTTCCAAACAGATTGGCATTTTCTTCAACATTTGTTGAAAGTCAGGATCGCCCAGTTCAGCCCGTATTAATAACAAATCTTTGTGTGCACCACATGCTGTACTTCGAAAAGTATGGCAGCAATCCGATCCAGTAGTTTCAGTATGTTGGCAACTAGCAGAGAGAGACTAGTTCTGCATCGACACGCTCGTTTTGTTGTTTCCTCAGTGCAAAGCCTGTCTACACGACTGATGTGGACGCTGCAATTAGGTGCTGCAGACACTGTTCTGCCCATTGCTTTCATTGCAAAAGTATGTATTGCACGCAAACACGGCCACAAGGGCAACGTCATCTTGCCTTCTTGTATTATGAATCATTACCAACCAGCTTGGCTTCGTCATTCTAAGCTAATTGGTATTGTAAGACGTTTTAGTTAAGGAATTTAGTTGCTAGCCAGTTGTCAGAACATTGGGTGCCAGTTTGGGCGTATTATAGCATGGTATCTAAATTTGTTGGGGGGGCCCTTTTAGGTACATCTTTAGTTTGCTCGATTGCAACCCGCTTTCAAACTTGCAGAGTATGCATGGCAGTTACACTACATGGTTATTTGGATGTTTCAGTGAAGTAGCTTTCTTTGTGCATTCTGTGGGAATTCGATTGAAATGGGCTGCCCAATTACCACTTACTGGTTAAATGTGCAGCTTTTCATTGCTTTGTTACTTTAGCGTAATGCTAAGTTTGTATTACAAAGTAATTCAGGGTTTACTTTAAACTGGCTTTAACTTAATTTGCAGTATACAATTCCATTGGTGGTTCGAGACCAAGCGTTGGCTACGCAGTCCAAGTGGACAGCCGATCTTCGATTTATGTGCTCTGGTTGGCATTTGCCACTCTGACAATTGCGTTGCATGCCTTTGAGCGCGGTGCAGTTTCTGTGCCGATAATTATGTTTTACTATGGTAGATCCCGTGCGATCCAAAGCTTGCAAGTAATGCTCAATGCAAAACATGAGATCGGTGTTGGGAGGCACTGCTGCTTCACAGACAGAACAGGTTGATGGCAAGCCAGGACCAGCAGTGGCAGGCAGCCACCCCTCTCTGTGTAGAATTTTGTACAGACATGTTGATTTGTAGCTTTTGCTGTTTTAAGGACCATAGTGCAACAGGCTGAAGTATCGGTTCTCGAATTCCTAGACTGGAGCCATGGCGAGAAGGAACAAGGGCTTGAATAAATGCAGAGATGAAATTAATTGTTGATTTTGTAGGATACTGTGCTGGTTTGTTTAAGTAATCTGACAATGGTTCAGTAAATAGACATTTATTTTTACATGCGCAAGGATAACAAAAGTGTGTAATGGCTTAGCATTTGGTTTTTTGCACAACTGCCGATTGACGTGACAAATGTTGATCAACTTGGCGGAGTTGTTTTGTTGAATAAGGCTAATGACAAAGTTAACAGCAAGGTTGTGCTTAGTTGAAGAGTACTGTATATATATCTAAAAAAAAAAAGACGTCTGAGGCGAGACTTTTTACTGCTCTCTTCAGACTGCACAAAACTCAAATGTGGATTGTGTTGCTGAACTGGTAAACTACTTAGTATGCTTGGTGGTGCATGACACTTTTTTTTTTGTGTATTTTAAAATCATGATGAAGGTGCAATCTTTACAAATGCTAATAGGAATTACATATTTGCAGGCAGTTTTCTTTTGTGTACATAAGAGAGAAACACAATCTTGAAAAATAAAACCACAGTATGGCACCATGATTTCGCCATGTGTTATGTCGAATCATTTACTTCTTGATCTTGAAACTGCCATTACTAGCATACGCAAAGTAGTAGTGCAACAGACTGGGAACAAGGAAACACGTAACACACAGGACGAGCACGTAATACACAGGACGAGCGCTTGTCCTGTTTGTTACGCGTTTCCTTTTTCCCAGTCTTTTGCACTGCTACTATGCATATGTTTCAACTAGCCCAACTTTCCATGCTATTGCAATTACTAGACTGCAATTGAAGCAAAGCAAGCTCATCAGATGCTTAAAAAATGAATATTTCTCGTCATTTAGCATATTCTGCATGCAAACACATTCCAAGCGATTTCAAATTTCATTATATATAGGCATGATTATAATCTTAGGCAGACAATATGAGACTACTAGCATGAAAATGATCTCGTAATTTAAAATGGACCATTTAACAAGATGAAAGTAATGACAAAAAGATATATTTATATATCCTTTTATTTATAGCATAATACTATAAAGCTCATCATTTCTGAAGGTGCTAAGTGTAGTAAAACTAAAGACTAATGATTGCAATGATTGCATAGATGAGTTTTGGACTAGCAGGCACGACGTTAGAAGGATGACTTCACTTTAGCCAGAATCCTTCATTACTTTCATATCTGCTGGCCTAAAAGAGAGGGTGTCTACTTTGTTTATTGGCCGATTTCCCCAGAGACCTGGGCTTTTCAGTGGCAATTTTTTTGTAACATCTACACCTGTTGTGGCAGTGTTGGAATTCTGGTCCCATGCTGGAACTGCCGTGCTTTCAACTAATGAACTCTGATGACGTTCCATGAGAGGAGGTGGTAAAGACTGGCTGTTGGTTTGAATCGACGGATTATCCTGTACGCTGTCAGTGTTGTGCATGCTGCCATTACAATGCTTCATTAATGTAGCTGGTAAAGCTAGTGGTGTGTCATCACTAGACCGGTTGGCCGCAACTACATTGATGCTGTGCCTGCAATTGACGTTCTGGGAGGGACTGCTATTCAGAGGCCCAATGCCATTACAGTGCTGCAACAGCGTCTGTTGAGGAACAGACACGCTTTTAGCCATGCTACTACGATGAGGTGCAGGGAGGTCGGCATTATGCTCAAGGCTGCGAGGACTCGTGTTCAGATGCGACATGGCAATAGGGATGTGATTCGCCCGTGCATCTTGTTTGTTTTCGTTGACTACAAGGCAGTGATCTTGTAGACTTGAAGTGGCAGGCTTTTCTTGTTTTGAAGGTTTAGCAGCCTCAGCACTAGCAATCTGATTTCTACATTCCCTTGCACTGCTGCTCTCCCGAGCTGCAGTGGATGTGGCCTCTGCAAAAGCCATGACAAGACAAATTAGTATACACTTCTCACCAACGACTGAACATTTTCAGCTAGCCAGCCTCCATTGTGCAATAACTCTAGCCTATAATATCTTTGTGTTTACATCATATGTCTTGGCTGGTTAGGCTGGCTAGTGCTGATGTGAAAAAAGAAAAGAGGAAAAGTGCACATCTCTGATTATGTACTACTGTCAGTTTCATGCCAAGTAATGTAGTATTGACCAAGGCCTTGCAGGCTTAATATGCATCTTAATATACCGTATTTACCTGCATAATTTGCGCACCCCTAATATTTGGCCAGTTTCAGAAAAAAAAAAAAAAAAGTTTTACTCGCATAGTTTGCGCGGCCCGCCCGAGCCATCTCGCCAGCGTGCGAGCACGGAGAAACGGTCGTGCGCCCCGCCACGCAAGCGAGCGCCGTCACACACCTGCGAGTGGGAAGCCTCTTCTTCCAAGAACTTCGAACCGCCGAACTACGGTGCTTTTAGCAAGTTAGGCTGCACTACGTGTGTGTGCGTGTCTAACGTGTCATCTTCAAAAACGGTATTGTTCCTCCTTTTTCGCTCGCCGTGGTACTACTGCCTCTTCTCTATCTCTCCATCTCTCCCGCCGCGAGAACCATGGAGGCGAGAACGCATGCACGCCTGTGCACGCGACACGGCACGGACTATTTTCTGCATCGGAAGTGTGAGAGGGCCAGTTGGACCAGTCCCGCCGACTTTTCTCATCATTCTTTGTGACCGCGTTGACCGCATCGCAAGACATGCTTGGTTGATCTGCCGCGCCAACTTTTCACCTCGTGTTTGCGACCGCATCACAACGCATGCTTGGTTATCTCAGACATAGGATTCGCTATCAGCCAGTCGCGTTTGTTTACCTGCGATGGGCTACAACAACTATACGGCAAAATTCAAGTCATTGAGTTTGCCGAAGAAAATGGGAACTGTGCCGCCGCCAAGCACTTCACCGTGAATGAGAGTCACATTCGTTACTGGAGAAAACAGAAGAGTTCGCTCCTAAATACAACACCTGGAAGGAGAGCATTCCGAGGACTGAAGAAAGGGAAGTTTCCTGCCGTTGAAGAAGGCCTCTTCAAATGTGTGCAAGAGCTGCGAGCTTCGGGTGCCACAGTGTCGTGCGAGATGCTGCAGTTCGAGGCAAGGAAGATAGCGCAGGCGAATGGGGTCCCTGCTGCGGCTTTCAAGGCAAGCAGAGGGTGGGTGACGCGCTTTATGAGACGCTATCAGCTCTCTCTCAGACGAAGAACGACCCTCTGCCAGCGGTTGCCAAATGATTATGAAGAGAAGGTTGTCGAGTTTCACAGTTTTGTGATTGGGATACGCAAAACTGCAAACTTTGTCCTGTCCCAGATTGGTATAACGCCGACGAAACGCCGTTGACCTTCGATATGCCACCGAACACAACAGTGAGCGAGAAAGGAGTCTCGTCTGTTCCCATAAGGACAACCGGCTGCGAAAAGCAACGCTGCATGGTTATGCTTGCCGTGACAGCTGATGGCTGGAAACTACTGCCGTTTGTAATCTTCAAGCGGAAGATGTTGCTCAAATTGAAGGTTGAAGGCCGTATTCATATCCGCGCCCATGAAAAAGGCCGGATGAATGAAGCATTAATGAACGATTGGCTTGACACTGTCTGGGGTAAGCGACCAGGGTCCTTGCTGCGACTGCGATCGTTGCTGGTGCTCGACACTTTTAAAGGTCATCTCGTGGACAGCGTCAAGGAGAAGTTGCGGGATATGAGGACCAACCTGGCTATTATCCTGGGTGGTCTAACATCTGTTCTGCAGCCCTTAGACGTCACTGTGAACAAGCCTTTCAAGGACCACATGCGCAAGTTGTATTGGGAATGGATGGCCACTGGAGGGCACGGGCTCACTCCCACTGGCAGAATGAAGAGACCGCCTCTGGAGACCGTCTGCGAATGGATACTAGCAGCGTGGGACCATGTTTCTCCCAGCATTGTTGTTCCATAGTTTTAAGAAGACAGGGCTGTCGAACGCGCTCGACGGAACGGAGGACGATGCGCTTTGGGAGGGCAGTGCCGGCGGCAGCGACGATGATGCCCAATCGGACCTCTCGACGAGCGATTCGGACTAGACGGTGCATGGCCGGATCTGGCTGGGTAAAGTGCTAATTCTGTTAAATAAATAAGTACTATCTGTTCGTGCTGTAACTTATTTTCTTTGTTAGTGTACATATAGTGCACTTTACTATATTTGCACGTTATTTCGGATCTGCCCGCGAAATCTCCGCGTAATTTGCGCACCCCCTTCTCAGAGCTCTAAAATCGCGAAAAAAAGTGCGCAAATTATGCGAGTAAATATGGTAATGTGCCCCACTGAAGAAAAACAAGGTTAGCAGAGTTAATCACTGCGTGACACAGGAATTCCAAAACTTCCCTCCTATTAGGGGGCAAAGCAGGGCAGTTGTGCCGAGTTTTCAGCACATCCAGGTAGCAAAAGCACAGCTTCGAAGACTTAGCGACTGCCCCTGAGGCAGTGCCTTCGGTAGTCTGTGGGGCATCACCATTTATTTGAGCCGGCAGGGGACAGGGGATGTACCACAGCAATAGCCAACATCATTGCCACTGCCACACTTCTTGTTTTTTTCTCGTGCACCAGTTGCCAGTCACATGCAGTCTTGAAATCGGGTACATATCACCCTTCTCCCATTGTTCCCACCCTTGTGTTCACAAGTTTGCCATAGTCATTGCTTCTGGATGGGTCTACACTGCCCACTATAAAAATAAATTGAATGTGATTGACTTTGCCAATGAAATGACAAACAAGTGGCTGGTTGGAAGTTGGAGGTTGATGAATAATGTTTGCGATGATACTGCTCCCAGGAAGGTGCACTCAGAAAAGCAAAATATAGAGAAGTGCTCTTTCTGAGACAACCACAGCATGTTGCTAGAGACAGAATACCCTCCTCTGCAGTATGTAACAGAGATGCAATGCGCTTCCTATGCGCTTTCTGTGGAAATGCTGTGCACGAAAGCACTCGGCATTGTACGAGGGCCAGAAGTGACTAGATTTGGCACGTTATAAAGTGAGAAGAGTTTTCTCTTTTTTGTTGCACGGTCAAACGTCAACATTTGCCACAGGAGCATGAATTAGAGCTGCTCTTGTTCGAAAAATTTATCACTGACAAGCAGAGAACAAGAGTGGTTGCTTTCTCAGGTTGGAAACACCAATCAAATGCTCGTCTGATTTGATGCACTTAAGAACCAGACGGCAGATGCAAAAGGAAATAAGAGCGTCCACGTTCTCACAAGGGGGGTAAAACGACAGCAATGAAGTCATGCTTTCAATCGCAGCAGGTGGCCGTAAACTACCACCCCATGTTTTTGAGGGAAAATGTGTACCAGCAGAGCAATTTCCTGATGGGTTATTCAGTAGAGCTCAAGAGAAAGGTTGAATGACTTGTGAGCTGGTTAGGTACTGGCTGACGTGCGTTTGGGAAAAACGGCCATGTACAAATATCAACATCCGTTCCTTCCTCGTCCTGGATAGTTTCGGGGGACGCCTGTCAAAGCACATGGCAGCAGCTTCATGCATTTCGAACAGACTTGAAAGGAGAGCAAAACGACTTTTCGCGTATTATTAAGTGTGTGTGCTAGTGGCAGCAACTGGGTTTACACAATTTGAAAATCCGAAGTTGGGGGAGGGAGGGGCCGAGTTTCAATAAATGTGTACTGTCGGTCATGGAAACTATAATGCGACTGAAAATTTACATATGCTTTCTGTAGCAACCCATGGCATATGGTTGTTCCGCACGCTCCCCCAGAACTTGTTTTTTCCCCTAACTTTCTACTGTGCAGACCACCATGTTTAAAAATGACGCACATGATTCTTATGGGGAATCGCAACAGTTCATTGAATAGTTGATGTTCTAATCAGCACTGGCACCTCTGACAGTGGTGACTGGTTTGGGGGGTAATGGTAGTTGCTTGAACTCATCCTTTCGGCTCTTTGACATGTTTCTTTAACAGTCCAAGCTGTTATGGGCTTGCTACAATGGCCGAAGTTAGTGGTGATGGTGCTTGCTGTTGCTGGTGTCCATGACCACTACAGTTAAACCTGCTTATAACGAACCTCCATATAATGAATTCCTGGATATAATGAAGTTTTTTTATTCCCCGCCGTTACTCCATAGAAGTACAGTCAAACTCCGCTACAACGAAATTCCCGCTTCAACGAAGGTTTTTTGATTCCCCACCCGCATCCCATAGGCTCCAATGTATTAAAACTCCCTCCACAACGAACCAATTTTTTATTGTTCTTCCGGTTCAATGAAATTTTCCCTGGACACAAGTCACCCGATCTGCCACGGACTGAACCACGCTAATAGTGAATTCCACTGGCGGATCTGGAGCAAGTTTTTTTGCTCCGCGGCCGAGAATTTGAATTCCACTGGCGGATCCCGAGCAAGTTCGCATGTTCCACTGGGCGATTTGGGGCAACTTGCTCTGCGACGGAGCGCTCCGCGTTGATCCGTCTCGTAGAGCCGGATTCTGCCGGAACTCCAGCTATACGGTGTCGTCATTTCCGGATCAGCCGAGCAAGGGGACTGCTCCTTGCTCTGCATGAGCGACACTACGTCGAAAAGCAGTAGCAGTAGTAGCGAAGAGTCGTACGTGCTGTACGAAACGTTATTTAAGGAGCTGTTTCCAGAGTCCCCGTACAAACGCCCCAAAATGCTTGGCTACGTCGATGTAGTGCACGCATACTCGGAGGAAGAGGTATGCATACTTTTGTGCGAGGTCTAACGTAGTCCAACGTAAGGTTGGTAACATGGGCAACCGGATGCGTGCGACAACTTCCGCTGTAATCCCTGCCGGAGCGAGTTTATTTTCCGCTGGCCGATGGGGATCGGATTGCTCCCCGACGGATTTTGTTGCTCCGTCGTGGATTCGGCACACCGCTCCAGATCCGCCAGTGGAATTCACTATAACTAGTTTTAATAAGCTCCAACGATGTAAATTATAGTAGCAACATTTTTTCATCGTAAAAAACAGCGCGCGAAATGAAAGAAAAAGTACACACGACAGCGGTTGTCCTGTGCATTTGTTCACCTTGTTTCCTTTCCCGAGTTGTTTCTCACGGCGAATTCTTATCAACTGGCTTGCATTTTGGTTCTACATTAAACATTTTCCTGGTTTTCTGACAGCTAAAGCGGTCGCAAACGCACCAAATTCGTATGTAACCCGCCGAATGCTGCAAAGCCATGGGGGACGCCATGTTTGTGCTTGATGACGATGCCAACGATGCTGCGCAACCGCAGGTTTTGCCAGCCAGCGAGCTTGGCCGGACGAAGCCTAGCCAAGTCCCTATGTTGGATATTGGCTGCTGGCTCGATCAATCTTTGTGTCTTTTTTCACGTGTTTAGTGGGCGAGCACCGAGCAGCGCTAGCAGCGTTAGTCCTCGCTCAGCTCGCTAGCCCTGCACGCTTCGCTTCGTCAGCTACGACCTGCGCTTTTTTTCTTGGTCTCGTCTACGATAGCGAGGGCATATGGCGGCGCCACAGAGCAAGAAACGAAAGTTTCTTTCACTCGAGCAGAAGGCGGAAATAATCGCTGCGGCAGCAGCCGGAAGAAAAAAAGGAATAATTGCACAAGAATACGGTATCTCGCCAAGCTCGCTGTCGACGATACTCAAATCCGAAGCGAGTATTTCGAAGGCGCTAGCGTCGGGCACGTCTGCTCAACGCAAGAAGACGACCCAGCCAGCCCACGAAGAGCTTGACAGAGCAGTGTATGCCTGGTTCTGCGAAACGAGGAGTAAGAACATACCGATCAGCGGCAGTATGATTCAGCAGAAGGCTCTGAACTACGCCTGCGTTTTAGGCATCAGCGAGAACTTCAAGGCAAGTGCTGGGTGGCTGAACCGGTGTAAAGAGCGCCACGAAATCATCGGAAAAGTGCTGTGCGGAGAGTCCGCTTCTGCCGACTCTGACGGTGCGTCATCGTGGATTGCGACGAACGCTGAGGTGAAGTTTTTTCCGCCAAACTGCACTTCGCTGATCCAGCCTTTAGATCAAGGCGTCATTAACAGCGTGAAGAGCGCATACCGGTCAAGGCTCATTCAGCGAATCCTCCTGAACACCGAGCATGGCCGCGACACCAAAGTCGACTTGTTCATGGCTGTGCAAATGTTGGCCGCCGCATGGATGTCGACGCGGCGTGAAGTCGTGAAGAACTGTTTCGCGCACGCGGGGTTTCGACCCGAAGAGATGTTGTTGGGCAGTTCAGGTGACGACCCACAAGCTGCCGACGACGTTGGACGGGCGCAAGGCGCGGCAACAGCCGCAGCGTGGGAAGCTCTCGAGAAAGCTGGCATCGTTCCTGCAAACGTAGCACTGAGCGATTACGTGAATGCCGACGCGGACGTGATCGTCTACGAGGAGCTCAGCGATGCCGAGATCCTCAAAAGTGCTCGCACCGCCGCCGATTCATCCGACGACGACGAAGTTGGGCATGATGTTCCGAAGGTCCCGACGCCTGTGACCGCATCACAAGTCATGGACGCCCTGGACACTATACGTAGTTTTCTTGGCACCCATGACGACGATGTTGCCATGCAACTCCTCACAGAGTGTGAGCAGCGCATTCTCCCGTTGCTCGTGCGAAAGCGCAAGCAATCGAAAATAATTGATTTTTTTAAGTTTTGGAAATAAAGTGCTCCCAGAGTGTCGTGCGTAGCCTGTTTTCTTTATTTACTGCCTTTTCTGCGACAACGAAATTCTCGCTACAACGAAATTTTTCGCGATCCCCGTGAATTTCGTTGTAGCGGAGTTTGACTGTACATGTATTTGAAACCTCTTTGTAACGAAGTGGCAGCGGGAGAACCCCTCGAAATAACTTTTGCGCGAGCAACAACCGGAAGCAGCTCCTCCACTGCAATGGAATGCGAAGCGGCGGTGTCGCGCTTGGCGCACTCAAAAAAGACACGGCGACTGCGAGGCGAGAGTGAGTGCACGTGTGCGAGCGTGCGTGAAGAGGGCCTGCATCCCTCGACCCCGCGATCATCCCGCCGCGGGCGTGTCCTTTCCCCCTCACTTCAAACCTGCTCCCGCCGCTTTCTGCAGATGGCCGAGCCTGCCAAGCCGCCACCCTCCTTTTCCAGTTGATGTTACCGAGAAAAAAAAAAAAAAAACGACCTTTTTTTTTTTCAACGTGCGCGACTCTTTGGTTGCTGCGCGAGTCTGCACTTCGCTAACCTGACAGGAGGTGAGAGCGGTTGTTAGGCCTAGCTCGCAGGGTCACGGGCGGCGCGCCTCAAGGGAAGTTTGCCCTTGACAACACAGGGATCGGGTGCACAGGAAATCGCGGGGTGATTCAAGGGCAGCGCGCGTGAAATGGTTAAAAAGAAAAAAAAAAAACTGGAGACAAGCCCTTGCCTTGGAAATCCTATCCTCAGAGGGTGCATGGGGGCACTGCTGCCGCGGCCGTTTTTTTCTTCCCTCCGCTCATTGTTAATTCGTTCCGCGCTCCTTCCTCCTCCACGGTGATTTCGCCCACTTCCTTTGTGAAGCCTGCTCCCTACCTCCACTGTCCGTGATTTCGGGGCAGCCGCATTATAATCGGTCCTTCATATCGGGAAGGGGGGGGTGAGGGGGCTGCACATTAAGCGGTGTGCGGGGGGGGTCAGAAAAAACCAGGGGTGGGGGGGGGGGGGTGTATTGCCGGTCCTGTACTATAAGCGGTCACATAAGTGTTCTCAGCTGCAAATGTTTTCTCGCCCAAAATAATTGTTTTGGGTCAGCTCTGCTGTCTGTAACCGTTTTGCTTACTTAAGCGTTTATTTTTCGAATTTTCGTGCCAAACCTGCATATAACGAAATCCTCTTTATAACGAAGTTTTCCGAGACTTTCTCAATTTCGTTATGTCCAGGTTTAACTGTATTTCAATGAGCAAGGAACTATGGCTGTGCATATTTGAACCCAGCTTGATAGCCACTACACCCCTGACTGACAATACTTGGCTGGGCATTCTCAGCTGCCACTGATATGGTAGGAGAGGTAGTGACATCTGTCCCCAACTCTTCCTGGGCGCTTTGTGTTTTCAGGTACGATTAATATGTAGGTGTGGTGTTTCAGGACATTATATGTTGTCTGCCACCAGATGTACTTTTGTCAACAAGGACAAGGAAAAAAAACGATGATGAACAGAAAGAAGACATCAATAAAAAAGAAGCAGATGACGATGAAGAGGAAGTAGAAGAAGCAGACAACTGGAAAAGGAAGAAGCGTGAGGTGGGGTGGGGCAGAACCAGGAAAAGAATAACACTGCAGCATAAGTGACCAAAATGCGTGATTGATATACTTGCTAATGGCACGCAGAATGGTCACACGAGACCACTGAGAATGCCTTTCAAAGCCAGCAGTATCTTGGCTGGGTTAAATTTCCGTTGTGGAAAGACTCACGTGTGCAGTATGAATTTTTCTTTCATGATGTGCGTAAAGGTGTGTTTTAGCCAACCTGACCCAGCTGCATCACAAACCACATTCTCAATTTTGATTTCGTCGCATCCAATTATTCTTAAGTATGAATAGTAGGTATTTGGAAGTCGTCAATGTGAGTTATAAACTTATATTTGCACACCTTTAAAATTTACAAAAAAAAAGGGGGGGGGGGGTTCTCTCCTATGTAATGGTCGCACCCACGATTGTCACTCCAAAACGTTGGAAAAATAGCACTGGCCATTACACAGGCATGTACAGTAGTTTCACTATGTAGCGTGGACACAGCAGTGCCAGACAAAAACTCACCGGCCAACTCCTCAGAGGCACCCCTCTTCTGTTGGTGCATCGCTATGTAAAGCAATGAGTCCTCCACCCAGTCATCATCTTTTACACAGCTGCTTTCATCTTGTTTGTTATTGCATTCTTCTTGGTGATGCACCTCTCCTGGTCCCTTTGAGTACATCTGGTTGTTCATGAAAGATCCACGGCCACCACGCCTTGGAATGCCGCGATGCTGGTAGTGTCTGTTATCTGTACAGAAGATGATAAACAAGCACAGTTTTAACAGTGTAAGTTACATGCTCAAAAACTTGTGTTGAATAACACACTCATTGAGTAGAATGAGTCACGGAGTAAAATAAGGCAAGTCTGCTGACTCAGGCATTTTCAACTCTTGCCTTGCCAAAGGATGTTATCTAGAACATGGAAACTCATTACTACTAGAAACCAGAGCAGTGTCGCCCTCTGTGTACAGCACACAACAAAGCATCAAACAAGGCAAGGTAGGGCTTCTGTCCATTCACTTATCGCAGCATGGGACACATTTCTGCTACTGCCTACATGCTAGCAAATCCTACCTATCAGATGCCAATGTTCTTGGCATACTTAATGAAAGTTTACTTCCTGTCATTCCTGGCTGGAGCCATTAAACAAGCCAACTTAATATCTTGGAGCATGAAGTAGGTTTTAAAATGACGTGGCCACGTAGCGTGTGCATCTGGCGGTAAAGGTTAGGAAAAGAAGAGCACTTTGGAAAGCCAGCCACGAAAAGAAGAGAGGATAGGAGAGGCAGAATACTGGCACACTAAACGTTGAAACAGTACATTAAATGGATGCAGCAAGTACACTGTAGTATAGGCAAAGCCAGTGTTGTTCTGAAGTTTATGTGCAATGTGCCACCTGCTTGCATAGAAAGAAATTGCCAAATGGCGAGAAGCCTTACTGCTTTACTTTTTACTTTTTCTTGTCCACAACTACAAACATTGCAGAGGTCATAAAGGTCAAAGCAGTACTGCAAGTTCACTATCCCTTGCCATTGCTAATGCTTTTACAGCACTAAATTTGAAATAAAGCAGCGCAATGTAAAGCAGTGTTTATTATCAAAATGTATAATCAAATGTGCAGCTGCCTTGCTGGATTCCTACCTCTAAGTTAAGGGACGACGTGGGGGCTAAAATAACAATTTTCAAAAAAGGACTGAGTCTGCCAGTACGAGTTGCTTTAGATTAGGGGTTTATCAAAGCATCTTTTCATCAAGTGTGGTGGTTATCGGAGCAGCAGAAAAGATTAAAACAAGATTTTTTCCAGGAAAGGGTGGATAGAATTTGCCAGCACAAGCACCTAAGAACACTCTTTTCAAGACAACGGTTTACTACGGTAAAAAAAAATTTAACGCAATGTGAACACCCATGTTAGAAAGCTTGCTTTTCTTGCTTTTTAGCCGCAAACATTCTCTCAGCATTACACCAGGCTAATGACCAGAAATTTCATAATATGTATAGGTACGTTTGGCTGTGGCAATGCCGACTGGCAAGCATAGCAATAAAAAGAGTGGCGGAAGCACATTGGATGAAAATTTGACGCTGGTTTTGTGCCATTTGGAGATGCAATAACCTTCACTGTCTTTGACGCTGGTTACGAAGACACTGGTTTTCTGTCTATCTTTTCTTTCTCCCGAGAGTTTATTGCCATTAGCAGGAACTAGGTGGTGTGACCTGAAGCCCACGACCATATTCACTTTTCTTTGAGCTTCGAAGGGGACAAATAGAGAATATTTGAAGCAATTGGGCATACAACAGTGCTTTGGGCCCCACCCACGCAGTCTCGAACATTGAATCAATATATGTAGCTGTAAAGGGAAATATAGTGTGTTGTGAAGACTAAATCGTTTTTCTATGTTCGATCTTTTTGAGATAATAACACCATCGGGAAGATTATCATTTGCGAACCGTTTCATCAAAAGCTCTTTACAAGGTGGTTGCTAGACTGAAATTTCGTCACGCATAAGATAAAGTACTTTTCAGATCCCAAAGTATTTTTGAAGACACATGCAGTAAAACCTCGTTATAACAAAGTTGAAGGGGGAGTGGTAATTACTTTGTTATAAACAGTAGTTCGTTATAACCAATATCAATTCCATCTACAGGAATTTGAGGGAGAATTTCTATTGCATCATTATATCCGATAGTTCGTTTTATCTGGGCTAGTTATAACGAGGTTCTACTGTAATTGTATATTTCTAATGTATGCTGACAAAAGGAAAATGAGAGTGATGACTTTTATAAAGAATGACAAGAAGGATGTGCGAGTGGCCTTATTCTGCACTATATGGCATCTAAAAGCTGTCCAATTAAAAAACACATTTGGCTGATGTTTTGATTTCATCTTCTCAAACAGGTTTGGACAACTGCGTAACTGGAAGCACAAACATTACCTGTGATACAGGTCAAGTTCAATTCAGATACCACATCTCATTGCCACTGCAGTGCGTGTGAGATTGCATCAATGCATTGGCATTCAGACTGAAAAATGCATGATGTGAACTCGGTGAAACAGAGATGACAGGGATGACATTACATTGCATCCCGATACTTAGGAGGACAATTCAATTCCATCAAAACTTACCTTTGACAGGGATAAAGTCAAGCAATCTCACTGAAAAAATGGTTTCAGCTACGGTATCGCGAATGAAGGTGGCATTTTTTTCTGCTGTAATGCCTTCCAAAACATTCGTGGTTTTTTTCTTTTTTTTCTCTCTCTTTGGCACATGCACAATGTAACCCTTCGCAGTCGCATTATGTTTGTGGAAGTACGACAGTCTGTGTAGCAGCAACACCTCCTTTGGCACTTCTCCTTGACAAGGGCAAGTGGTTTTAATACAAAATGCACACATACAGAACAGCGACATTTCAGTCAACAACAAGCAGGTCATTCCGCTTACCCTTTTTGCCATTATGTCCATATTCTCTGCGGCAGTCTTCGTCATAGCCATTGTAGTAATTCTTGTTTGGTGCTGCGCAGTTACCACCAAGCTTGAGAGCATCCCTGAATCCCATTGGCAATTTGTGTTGCTGTAGAGAGAATTTTTTGTCTGTAGTTGGAGAGCCTACACCATTAAACATTATACAGCAGCACCGCAATACAGAAAAGCTTAGCATTCATTACGTAGATCACGTTTACTTACATCAATGTGGGCAAGATAGTGAAAGGACCAACAATGATATACCATATTTGCATGAATATAATGCAAATTCTTTCCTCACAATTTGTGCATTCAGAACACGTCTCATGTACATTCATGTTCGCGACATTACTATAGCAAAAAGCTTTTCTTTCTCGCCTTTTTTTTCCCTTGAAATACCTTTGTCCGTGGTACATGCCTTGTACTACTTCGCAGGTTCGCGACACAATAGAGTGCATTTTATTCCAATCCGCACTTGGAATGATTGCGCATAGGAAAGCACCGCAGCACCAACGTATGTTCGGCGCCTCAGTGTCGGTACACAACCGTGTGCGTCGCTGTCAATATTGCACCGATATCAATACGGTTTGCATTGCAAACAAATATGGTTTGCACCGTATCTGTTTCGAACTGAGCGCAAATGGCAGCGTGCCAGTGCTATCATAAAGCTAATCTCAAAAGAAAGGCATTCCGTGCGCTGAAGATATCCACGTCACTTCGTGTGCCTGAGGCCTGTGGGCACTGTTCATGGTGGTCAACACCAATTGGCATCCTATTTATTGATCGCGATCAAAGGTGGTCACAGTTACGTACTCCAAACTAGCCCGGTAGCCGACGTCAGCCAAATTGCGATGCGTACATACCGTATTTACTCGCGTAATTTGCACACTTTTTTTTCACGATTTTAGAGCTCCGAAAAGGGGGTGCACAAATTACACGGATATTTCACAAACACGTTTGAAATAACGTGTAATATAATGCAACTAGCGTAACTCTTTTGGATATGATCTAACGTAACACTGCAAAACGTACGGCTGCTCCAGGGGAGGCGCAGCACGTAGAAGTGTTTACGAGCCGCTGATGGCTGCCAAGATAGCGCTATCTCGGCAGCGGACAGCCGAGCGACACTACTCCCCCCCTTACCTGGCGTCTTTTCATGCTCTTAAAGACGGGCGGGGCCTTTCCTGCCCGCATCGCATCGATGGCAGGTGTCCTGATCGGAGTGATGTTATCACATCCGCCCTCGGAGCGACAGAGATAGGCCGGGCTTGTTGTTTGATCTCTGCTTCAGCCATTTTCTTCGTCCCCACTCGCATGCTTTTATTCTAGCGATCGTACTTTGGGCTTCGGGGGCTTCCGGAGAAAAGAATCGGAAAAAGGGGCATCGCACTCGCAGCCCCTTTTGCGTATGACTGTGCTCGCCTGCGCAGCGAGGGGCGCGGCCGCGCGGCTGTTGGTCCGTGCGTGCGCGCCGGCGAGCTGGGAACGGGGAGCGCAAACTATGCGAGGGGTTTTTTTTTTTTTTTTTTTGCAAAGCTAGCTAAATATTAGGGGTGCGCAAATTATGCGGGTAAATACGGTAGTCATTAGAGGTGCCCGCATGCTACTTGTATAATGTAAACAAAGAGAGCACTAGAATATCAAGCTGCACGTCGACAGGGAAAAGTTTCTACAGGCTGAAAATGGAAAAATAACCAGAACTCAAAGACATGTTTGCATTCTTTCTTCAGCAACTCCTAGTAGGCCGAGCTTGCCACCTTAATAAACTGTGCGATCACTCGAAGAGTGTGCGTAGATGATCTCAAAGCAATGAAAATCGATTGCAATGGAAAAGAAACTGCTGGAAAAATAAATTCCTTATTGTGTAAAGGCAAGTAATATTCATCTCCCTTTGAACACCAACACAGCAGATACCACAGTTTGTTCCTCAAAACATTACATTCAGGTGCACTTTTATTTTGAACCTGCAAAAATTAGCTGTACGTTAGATTCGTGCAAATACAGTAAGTTTGGGGTGCAATCATAAGGCAGAGGAAGAAAACTTTGTGACCAGGCTCAGGGGTGCCACTATTATGCGAGTAAACGTGGTTGCTAATGCGCAGTGTGTTGGCTAGGGGTTCCAATAGCCTACATACCGGAGGCAAGCATTGCAGTTCCTCTTCACTGCAGCCTCGGTCTAGGTCAAGGAAATACTCCACACCCAGCAGGAACTTTTGCAGCATCTGCTTGAGGCACGCACGTGCGAGCTCTCCAAGGTACACAACATCCTTCACCAGAGCGTCAATCTGGCGGAGGGACAGTGGTCGCTGGCCCCAGGCACATACCTCGTCCTGCAAAAAGTGGCAGCATGCATTTTTACAGACCCCAAATCAAATCGTAAGCCAGCCTCTCATTCTAATGACCACTCTTGTCAAGTCTCAGACAAACACGAAGTATCACAAACCACAGACTCTTCAGCTTGTATGTCCATAGCAGACTTGACTACTGGTCGGCAGCACTTTCTGACCACGTTAAAAAAGTGTTGCAGGTCCCCTTAAGGAGGGATGTGGCAATGAAAACTATCTGTTATTTATGGGTATAAACTGATGAAATTTGGCACACTGATGTAGTCTGTTATGCTGATATCTGAAATGAAATCAGTTTTAAGCTACATATTATAGTTTGAGTTGCATCACCTTACAGACCCTTACAGTCACCCCCTAATTGATTGGTCAATTAGACAATATTTCAGTACCATTTTTACTTAATCATATACACTAAGGCCCACTGTGTGCCGTACAGCTGTTCGTTGATATTTTTTTTGTCCAAATGAGTACATAAAAATTTTTGAAATGTCCTCAATATTGTCACGGTGCTTGTGGAAAGCAAGGTGGAGGAGAAAGAAGAAGAGGAAGAAGAGGAGTTCATTGTCCACAAACCAGCGTGCCCGTGTTCCACTGGGACAAGGCAGTGGGGGATGATGACGTTCTTTTTAGCGCAGGTTAAATGAATAGGCTCCACTGTGGCTTCAAACATTTCCGCTGGAAAGCTGGTGCAAGCAACTGGAACACAGACAGCTGATAAGGCAGGCACGACGGTATCTTCACAAACAGAAAAGCTACTCTCGTGATAGGGATCGCTGTTCTCCAAAAGTCCAGAAGGAAGGTCGCCGCGTACTAACAATTCGCCACTTTGGCAATCAACTGTGACTCCACACTGCTTCAGAATGTCAATACCCAAGATCACGTCGTGCATGCACCGAGAGATGACCACGAATTCCGTAGCAAAATGTCGACCACCCAAGAGTACATCAACAGCCATCCTGTTGTTCGGTTCGGAGCCTCCGGAATAAACGTCAACTCTTAAACGACTTCGGCCTCGTAACATCATCCAGGGAATGAACTCCTCTTCTTCCTCTTCTTCTTTCTCCTCCACCTTGCTTTCCACAAGCACCGTGACAATATATTTTCTTACTAACAACATTTGCAATAATATAATTATAAAAGTTTGTGCGACATGCAGGTATAAATGAATAGCTTTACGGCACTCACCAAAATTTCAGGATCTAAGTGAAGAAGACAGAATGAATTTAGCTTAATTAGTTATGAAATGGCACTGGGATGACCGACAGCAACTGCTCAAAAAATGGAAGCTGAGAAAACGGACCACAAAGTTTTATTTCATGAAAACAGTTAAATATTAACTTTGAGCAGCTAACTTCTTTCTCGCTCTTGCAGGTTTTATTTTTTTTGTTGGAGAAACACAGTGGTGTGGCTATCCTCAGGTTTGATTGCTCTTTTTTACAATGATAACAAGATGGCGGCACCTTTGGAAGCCAGATTTTCTTGCAATTTTGGATGACAACATATAAAGTGCCAATTTCTGTATTACTACTGCGTATTTCATTATAATATTCCACCACAAGGTAAAAGAAGGTCCAAGGATCATGAAAAAAAATTAATTGAGGAATGGAGAATTTTGATCAAACAGCATTCCCATTGCCACGTCCCCCCACAACAAGTGAAACACTAAGTCAGTTTACATTGATAAACGTATTCTTTTTAGAGCATTATTGTCAGTAAGATGGCCATCATAGTGACAATGACAACAGAAGTGAGGATAAGGATCAATATTTCATTTTCATATTGTTCCTTGAAACCTCAGCAACTGACCATCAATGTGATCCATGTATATTAGTCTTTCTTCATATTTTGGCCAAATGAGCGCAATATGTTTCTTGAAACTTGCTATGCATATCAGGGCTGCGAGTCCTTTAGAAAACAACATGATTTTTAGCTGTCAACACTTATGTAGGCCCTAGCATGCACTGTCACGACCTATTACACCTCAGTGAATTGACGTGGATGCCTCAAGGCAGCACTGTCGCCTCAAAGCTTTTTCTTCTTTTGCATGATCACAGTAATGTAGGCACAGGAACAACACTCACAGTGACACGAGGAGACAGGACAAGTGCTCACCTTATTCTTCCGAAGACAGAAGGCAATGTGTCTTGCTCTGCATGTGAGGCCAACAACGTAGGCGATATACTTGTTCACTTGGGAGTAACGCATGGACTGTAACGCAAAGAGCCCTCAAACTGCGAAAGATAGTTTAACAAAACTTCGAGGGCTCTTTTGTATGTGAACAGTCCATGCGTTACTCCCAAGTGAACAAGTATATCGCCTACATTGTTGGCCTCGCATGCAGAGCAAGACACATTGCCTTCTGTCTTCAGAAGAATAAGGTGAGCGCTTGTCCTGTCTCCTCGTGTCATTGTGAGTGTTGTTCCTGCGCCTACATTACTGTGATCATGAACATGCACCATCTAGCCCAGTATCAAGTTTTGTTAAACTTCTTTGCATGTTTTTTCATTTACAAAGTGTCTTTGCACATTAAAAATGGTGCTTTTGGTCAAAGGGTGATTTAATACAAAGTACCTGTTTTGCTATCTGATGTCCCTTACAGGGATGAGATAGCTGAAAAAGAACTGGGAGCAGTTTTTTGAGAAGGAGAACCTTGGATTTGGAACAGTTCCCGACATCTGGTATGTTGTCCTAGGAGCTTAAAAAAAATTAAATTTGTAGCAACCCAGGGAATCAAGTAAACTTCTCAAAAATAAAAAAATTCTCACTGTAGGCACATAGTAGTCTTTTCGTTAACACCAGTGATATGATGTATGAAACTACTGCTTTGACTTTTCGTAGATTTGCTAATTAAGTTTTTGAAGGTCCCTAGGGCTTCTGGTAGGTTAGTGTTCCCTTCCGTCAGGAAAGCATGCCACTCTGGATTCTGTCAAGGTCTTTCTATTTCACACCAAAATAAAGGAGCCCATCCTTGCTCTGTATTGTAACATCGCAGTAGTATACTCGCGGCTACTTGTGGGAGATATTCCGATTTCAAGCAGATGTCGGAATTCTACATGTCATGGAGACTACCTATGTCAAGTTTAGTTAATATAGGAGAAATCCCAAGTCTACAAAATGCCGCCCATGAAAGCCAAAAGCTCCAAAAAGCTCTGAAATGTGAAAAACAGATTCGGAAGCTTTTGAGACCAAGTCGAATACTTTTCAAATAATTCTTGAATACTGAACAGCCATTCTTACAAATGAGCTTGTGTTCTTGGGAATATTAGCATGATGACAGGAAATTGTCACAATGAAGAATATGCTGTACACAGAGGAACTGGAATCGTTCGAACCATCTCAGCAAACGATTAATTTGGCAGGCCGTGTGAATTTGAGTTTCCACTCACAGAAGTGGCCAGATGCAAAAGCCTTCAGCATGACAATCTTGCATAGGATCGTAGAAGCAAGACCTCTGATTGATGTTAAATCATTTTCGAAGAATTCAATGTTCATCTGAGGCATGGGAATGTTGCTGTCAATGTTTCGACAAGTGGACTTGTCTTCGTTTGGACAGCAACTTTCCGTCCTGACAAACACAAGTCTGCTTGTCAAAACACTGGCTCTAGTGACATCTACATCTATTTTAGTGATCTCTTCGTCGTTTCAACCCATTTTGTTGAAATTAGAAATCTAAAGTGAGGGGGGGGGGGGGGGTCGACGTACAATCATGTAAATACAGTAGACTGACATTCGGCTGGCTTGGACACAGCAAGAGCACGTAACTTTTTTCTGTTTGTAAACCTGGCTGAAAGGTAGGGGCGCACACATTACGTGAGGCGACAAACTAGGCGAGTAAATATGGTACATCCAATACACGTAGACCCCCTTCTCCTATAGACATACATTTTAGGGTAGCCAGAGTGAACTATACACCACACGTCACATGAATGATTTGCCCTCAACTACAAGTTAGTGCAATACATGGATGCCACTGTACTTTTCACCATTAGGCCACTTCTCATAAAAGAAAACATTCCTCCAGGCCTTTGTACACCTTGAAACAATGTCAAATCCTCTTTCCTTTTCATTAAATAAGAGCACAGTAACCAATCCCAAAATACTGCCATAATCTGTACATTACAGAATGCTGTTGCACAAATCTAGAGGTTAGTTCACCAGCTGTTTTTAGTTTCCACATTATTTTTCGAACACCAACACTCTATGCAAGGCAGATTTGCCCTATGTTGTACTACAGAGCCTGCGTATTTAAGGGATGCAATATTACAACCATACTTAATATTCCTCTGGCGGCACTATCCAAAATGCAGATGGCAATGTCTCATCTGATATGCTCCAAACATGCAAGAATTCAAACGAGCACCCATATACGTACCTCGTGGCTACCCTGCCTTGAGCGTGTATACTTTAGGTGATCATATGTGAAGTTGAGGAAACTTCTGAGACAGTTCTGGAGGCCGCGCACGTATGACGGCAAGTGGAAGCCACCAGTCCCCAGCTTCTGGTCAAGGTAAATGATCACGTCAGCCACCTGGCAGCAGAAGAGAGGAGCGTCGTCAACCAGTGATTAAGACGCTGAATGCCTTTGTTCAGCGGGTCCACAAACTCAAAGGGGTAAGAAAAGTACAAGGTTGCAAAGATGCCATGCCAGAGTCTCACTTGCATGGGTTACTTTTTGACAGCAGGTGTCAAGCACTCGTGCTGTCTTCCAAGGATCTAGATAAGCTCTAGAAAAAGCACTTGGCAGTTCCCGTTTCATCATGACATGCTCACTGCAGCCTTGATCTTACAGATTCAGTGTTCTGCACACTACACAAGTACCCAAGTGCTATTATAATGGGAAGTGCTCTTCAGGTAGCTTCAGGTAGTCATCAAGTACAATCGTGGCAGTCCAATTAGTTTTAAAACATGCCTACAACGAATCGTGAGCAGGGGACACAGAAAAACCAAATCTATTGGCAATACTTTGCTCGAAGACATGGTGGCTGCTCTAGGGGCCTCCAGGTAACATCTCCACGTGACCCTTTCACTGCATATACCGTATATACTTGTGTAAGAGCCGCATCCCTACTTTGGAGGGGAAAATTTCTGAAAAAAAATTTCAAAAGAGTCTCGCAGAAACTTGTAGTTAGTTCAACTGCAGCTAGATGGCGCTGCCAGCTTTTCTGCTTCCGACTGCATCATTGACGGATGGCACCATTATTGCTTTGTGTGGCACGTCGTTGGCATCGCAGTGCATTTCGTCAGATCGGTGTCACGAGCCCCACTTGAGCCAGTGCAGTGAAGGACTATGGGGCGGCATTTGAGATCGTTCACTGCAACATCTAAACTGCAAGTGATTGACTATGTCGAGGAGCACGGCAAGCGGGCCGCTGGGCGCAAGTTTGACGTAGATGAGAAGAGCTTGCGTTACTGGATCCAAGGGAAAGAAGCCCTCGCCGCTACCAACAGGAGACGAAAGGCATTTCGCGGTATAAAGTGTAAATATCCTGAACGCGAGGATGAAATTCTTAAATACAGTGGAACCCCGCTGTTACATTCCTCACTGCTGCGTCTTCCCGGCTGCTACATTGTTTTCCATTGGTCCCGGCATAGCTCTCATAGGATCCCACGTATTGCGAACCCCGCTGTTACGTCGCAACTGTGGGCCTGTTCCCGCATGATGCGTTGCAACCTGGCACGCCGTACCCGCCCGGGCACCGCGATTTTGATTTGACTTTTGGCAGTCGTAGTCACGCTTGCAGGAATCGCCGCCTGCTGATGGCTGCCGAGATAGCGCGAGCGCCAGCTGCCGAGCGACACTCCCTCCCCCCCACCGTTGAGTCTTTTCATGCTCGTCAAAGACAGGCGGGGCGTTTCCTCCCCTATTCAAAGACAGGCGGGGCGTTTCCTCCTCTCAGACAGGCGTCCCGATAGGGGTGATGTTATCGCCTCCGAGCGACGAGGATGGGCCGGGCCCGTTTTATCGCTGCTTCAGCCGTTTTCGTCGCCCCCACTCGCGTCTTTTATTTTATCGACCATACTTTGGGCTCCGGGGGCTTCTGGAGAAAAGAATCGGAAAGGGGGACATCACACTCGCAGCCCCTTTTGCGTATGACTGCGCTCACCTGAGCAGCGAGGGGCGCGGCCGCGCAGCTGTCCAAAGTCTGTCCGTGTGCGCGTCGCCGAGTTGGTTCGGGCCGGACGGCGAGCGCAAAATATGTGAGGAATTTTTGTTTAAAGCTGACTAAATATCAAGGGTGCGCAAATTATGCGGGTAAATACGGTAAACAAGCACTGAAGACGGAACGTAAAAGCGCTATCGAGCGATTGCGGACCCAACGCGACCAGCCGTACTCGCAGTCACAAACCACGCACGGAGTGCCGGAACAGGATGCGGTGGTCGCAGTTACGGAGCGACTTGCCTCCAAAAGTGGTGCGTCACGCTTTAACTAAGCCTCGATGACCACAGTTTTGATTGCGATCTGAGGCCATACTTTCTCTCAACGGGGCACCGGAGGCTATAATGGCGGCCGATTCACTGCGCTCGACCGCCGCGAACGGAGTCTGAATTATCGATTTAGAGCTAGAAACCGTCCAAAATATCGGTCGCTCTTAACAGGTCTATGGTCGTCGTAGCAAGTATATGGGGGCACTGGCGGTACCGCGCGGCTGTCCGAACTATCGGTCGGCGACCTAGATGGCTCACCTTGCTGAAATGAACTGTTTGAAGTCAAAGCGGCCCTGTTCTCATTCATTTTCGGAACTTTCCTCACTCTTGCGTTTTCCCGGCTGTTACGATTTTTCCCCCCGTTCTGCTGAAAAACGTATGAACGGGGTTCTACTGTATTTCGATACCCGAAGGGACGGCTACGCCGTATCAAGCGACATGATACGCATGAAGGTTTTGAACTACGCTTGCCACATGGGGACACCACAGGCACACTTTAAGGCAAGTCAGGGGTGGGCTACGCGGTTTATGAACCGCAACCAGCTTTCTATTCGCTGCCAAATGGCGCTACGTCAGAAGCTTTCCAGCAAGTATGAAAGCCAGGTCGTGAACTTCCATTGTTTCATGAATGGTCTTAGGAGGGAGTACAAGTACGACCTCTTCCAAATTGGCAATGCGGACCAGACTCCTGTGTGGTTTGACTCATCTGAGAGTACGTACCACAGTGGACTTCAGAGGCACAAAAAGTGTGTCTGTGCGCATGACCAGCGCAGCACGCCAAAGATGCACCGTGATGCTGTGCATCACACGGCAAATGGTTGAAAACTTTCGCCGTACGTCATTTTAAAAGAAAGGCTCTGCCAAAAGAAAAGTTCCCTCGGGGAATTATCGTGCGTGCCCAGGAAAAGGGCTGGATGTGTGAAGAACTTGTAGATTGGGTAAAGACAGTCTGGTCTAACAGAACTGGCGGACCACTTGACGGACCGGGTCAAGGACTGGCTCGTCGCTACTCGAATGGACTTGGCCGTTATCCCTGGAGGACTGATGTGTGTGCTGCAGACGCTCGACGTCTGCATGAACCCTCCGTTCACAGTGAATTTCACCGTTCCTACTCGGAATGGATGGCTGAAGGCCACCATGAGAAGATCCCTACAGGACGGCTGAAGCAGGCGTCGCTCCAACAAGTGTGCGAGTGGATTTTGAGTGCAGGGCGTGCTGTGTCATTTGAAACAGTTGCAAAAGGCTTCAAGGTAACTGGTATTTATAACAGCATGGACAGTACTGAGGACTATCGTTTCTGGGAGGACGCCGACAATGACGCGAGCTCTTCCGAGAAGGAGGACAGCAACAGTGAAATAGAATAAAAACATTCAAGGCATGTCATTTATGACTGTCGTTCACTCTGCTGCTGTTGTGGAAAGAGTACGAAGCTTTGGTCAACTGTCATTGACCTGATTCGTGTAAGGGCTGCATCAAGCGAAAATTTAGAAAAAGGAAAAGTGGGGCCCTTACACAAGTATATACGGTACATATGCTAACGATGCCATCCCAAACATACTGTCGCTAACGTCAGGCTCTGTCACAAAACATTCAATGGTTTTTCAGGATGTATACCGTACGCATAAATGACAGGTTCAACCATTCTGTAGAAAGAAAAATGTAGGCAAAGAAAACTTGACAAGGCACAGAAATGCAATATCCCCAAAATACTACTACTCGTGCTAATAAATGACGGGGTTTTGTGTGCTGAAACCAGTTGTATTTTGACCAACTGGCACTCTTTCAACGTGCACATAAGCAAGTACACAGGTGCATTTTGCCTCCATCAAAATGTAGCCACCATGCCAATCCCCAAAAATACAGGCAAAGAGCATTGCACAACAGCTTTGGAAGTGTTCTGTATACTTCATGGTGACATTAACCTGCAACAGCTACGTAGATACATCTTTTTATGACTAGGACTTTCGCCACTTGAAAATAAATGTAAAACCTCGATAATTCGAAGGCCGCCGGACCGCGAAAATTCTTCGAATTAAGCGAATTTTCAAATTAACCGAAATGAAGAAAAAAAAGCAAACAAGCGCTACAAGATGAAATCACATTTATTTTCTTTGCGAGAAAAAGGTTATTTGAAATAATCGGTGATATTGGACTGCTTATTGCGGTAGTTCGCTGCCCCAAGTGCCATGTTCTCAAACCTGCTCACAATACTCAGCATTTCACTGTCACCACCGCTGCACTCGACAAAGCTGCGGAAGGTGTTCACGGCATCGACAACTGAAGCCAAAGCGGGCGCGCGGGCGGGCTCGTTATCGTCACCATCATCGCCGTCTAGCCCAGTGTCGACGACGTCCTCGTGTACATCAGCGTACGATGTTTGGACCCCCACCTCAACACTGGAATACTCCACGAAGCCTAGTCCCTCGCCGTCGCCGGAGTCGGTGATCCGGGCGCACATCGAGTCTCCCTCGTCGTCTAGGCCGGACGAGCTGCAATCTTCATCAAGATCTTCGCCACCTTGTTTGCGGAACCCGGCATGTTCAAAACAGCGCCTGATCACCTTTGACTCCAACTCCTTCCAGGCAAAGGCAATTAAACAGATCGCACCAAGCAGATCGATGTGGTATTGCTTTCCACTGTCGTAGCAAAGCAGAACCCGCTTCAACAAGTGGTGGCGGTAAATCTTCCTCGTTTGCAGGATCACCCCTTGGTCCATCGGCTGCGATATGGCCGTAGTATTTGCAGGGAGGAAGACGATCTTCACGGCTTCCAGGTTTCTGATGTCCCCGTGGGCCGGGCAATTATCGATAACAAAGAGCACTTTCCGCCCTTTGGAGGCAAACTTCCGGTCAAGGAACCGCACGTATTCCTCGAATATCGCCGCCGTCATCCAGGCCTTCTTGTTGTGTCTGTACATGACGACATCCCTCGGAGGAAGGCGCGCGTTCTTAAAGCACCTAGGCTTACCCGCTCGGCCGATTACGAGCAGTGGAAGCTTGTCGTTCCCGGACATGTTCGCGCCGAACAAAATGGATATTCTCTCCTTGGGCTGCTTTCTCCCCGAGACAGTGGTGTCCTTGGCAGCAAATGTTTTCGTGGGAAGCATCTTGTAGAACAAGGCTGCCTCATCCAAGTTGTAAACGTCGTCCTCTCCAAACTCCTGAAGCAGCGGTGCCAGCGTACGCATCTGCCAGTCGTCAACGACGTTCGTGTCGGCGCTACCGCTTTCCCCGCACACGGTCAAGTATGTAAGGTTATTTCGCTCTTTAAATCGGGCGAACCAACCATTACTGCACTTGAAGCCTTCGTGGCCAAGGCGCAGTGCCAGGTCATCGGCCTTCTCCCGAAGGATGGTGCCGTTCACGGGAAGATGAGCTGCGTTTGCGCTCTGCAGCCACTTCATCAAAGCGACCTCAACGTCCGGGTACGTTGGGAAGCGAATCCTTGATCGCTTTGACGAATGCGTTTTCCCATATGCCTCGAGCAACTTTTCTTTGTTCTTCAAGATGGTCGAGAGCGTCGACAAGGGCATCTTGTGCCTTTCGGCGAGTTGGGTCTTAGTGCACGTCGACTTCTCAGCCTCCTCGATTAAGGACACCTTCTCCCGCAGCGTCAGCGTCTTGTACTTCGGCATCGTGAGTCCAACAAGCGGTCAGGACTTCGCACGCGGCAAATGCAGGCGTAGGCGGCGAAATAAACAAGACTAATGCAAGACGGCGAATGGTCCAAGCACGCGAGCTACGTGAAAAACGCGAAACGGAATGCGTGAAAAACGGGAAAACGCGAACGTGGAAAACACGAAACGGAAAACACATTTTAACCCGTTTCCGGTACTCCAACTACTATGACCTCCGAGATACGCGTCGCCGGAAGGCTGTTTCACGTCCGTTGCTGCCGGCGGGAATTACGAATTATCCGGATGAAACCCCGCGGGCTGTTCAAATAATCCGGTAAAATTTGCATTGAAAAACACGGGACCGCAGAAGTTCTTCGAATTAACCGAAATTTCGAATTATCCGAGTTCGAATTAGCGAGGGCTTACTGTACTACAACTACATCTCTGAAGATAAAGATCACCTCAGTGTGTCCACTAAATGGATTTACTAGAAGTGTATGAATATTTTTGAGACCAAGTCAAATACTTTTGAAATAATTCTCGAATATTGAACAGCTGTTCTTACAAATAATGTAAACCAATGCTCATGTTCTCGTTAATATTCATAATTTTAGCATTAAAAGCACAAATACAGCTTGTGAAGGAAATAAGCAGGCCCTTCATATCCACGCAACTGTTCAGAAAGCACCAATGATCATTGCATAGCTGGTAAGTAAGCCTCCCCTAGCTAAGAATACCGCACAAGCTCTTTTTACAGCTTATATAATCTGCCAGTGGGGATGAAATTAATCGTACGTTTGCATTTGCACCATTACAGTGTTTACTTCAGTGCAATTACCAATTTGAAATACTACTTACAAATTAGTATTTGAAATATATACGGATTTACAAACAATGGTTATTTAATTTGAACATTTCCACACTCCTAGTATTCACCGTTGTACTGGCAACACCCACAAGCCTGTGCCCTACATTAGCCTGCTTCCATGTTGCATATTTTGGTAGGTTCCACAGACTGCACAAGGGCAGCAGCAAATACTTGTGTGAAGCCTGACACTGCTTTAGCTGTAAACACAGCTAAATATAAGCCTTTACTTTATTTATCTCGCTACACTGACATCAGAAGAGATAACATGATATCAAAATGCACATGAAGGAAGGGTGAAGCAGACAGCATACCCTCCTGCCTGGCACACTCTGCCAAGGCCTAGACAATTTGTATCATTGTGTGAAAAAATGAGAAATAAAGTCTGATGTCGTGATACAATAGGGTTAACATGAATCTCATCAATGACAGCTACGTTGGCCAGTATTGCTGAGCCTATCATCGAAACAGCAAAGCTATTGCTATAACAGCAAGAATAGCCTGTCTACCATAGGTATGCATAGGGCGCTACAGTCCTGCAAGGTCACCATAGTCTGGCTTAACACCCTGGCTCCTTATATTCGGCACCCATCACAAGGAAGAAAAAAGCTCACAAGCAAATCTGCATTGCTTGTTTCCAGTAACACATGAATTCTCAGCCTACATATTCTACTACAGTGGCAATGCTATGCAGAGGAGCTACAGCCAAGCACATTCCCAAGCTTATGTTTATAACACAACTCGGTACACAGAGAAAAGCAACCAACATGTACATTTCCCACTCACAGTACCATCTGAAAATTATTTTTTAAATGTGTCAAGAGATTTTGAGCTTCCTTACAAGCATCTAGTGTTTCCATGTGCAACCTGCGAAATAAAGGTTACATGAGCAAATACGTGCCCCTACCCACTTCCAACTCGTAAACTGCCTCAACCCATGCTCACACCGATTTTATCTACACAGTAAGCGATGATGATGAATATGAAATGATAACGTAAAGCAGAGGGTGTAATTCAGACTTGCCATTGTGTCAAACACATTGTTGAAGCCAACTTGGTACTGGTGGTGAAGGCAGTCTGACAGAAGCCGGCAGCCATGGATAACCTAGGATCATCAAAGAAAGTTGAAGTTTTTGGCAAGGAAAAAGCAGTTTGATTCAAAAGTTGATAAGAAGACTCCATTTTCTTCTAAGCAAGAGAAGCACAACAAGGTAAGAACGCTTTATCAGTGCGACGAAATGGCAACGGTCATGAGAAAACGCTGCGTTGGAGCGGCATGTGCATTGCGATGGCAACATCCTGCCGGCTATGTAGAGACACTTCACGCAGCCGTTCTGTACAGTGCGTTTTGTGTGCTTGTGTTTGCTATTCATGTGTGATATGTGTGTTTGTTGTGCCAGTGTCCGACTATTCCTTGCTGCCCTCTGATAAGTCTGAATTGGCTCCTTGAGCATGCTCCCCAAACCTATATTGTAACAATGGCGTCCACGATGGAGACTTTCTCCTTTATTAATTAAGAAGGTCGGAGCAGTGCAGTCAGAGACTAACAGAGAGTTGCACGGAAGATGGAGATAGTACAATAAGTGGGCGAGAAGCTTGGCTTGAAAGGCACTGAGCTTACAGCATGGGGAGAAAACCAAGTAGAGATGGCAGCTAAGGAGAGAGGATGAGCACATCAGTTTGAATGCAGTAGGCTCCACGCTGAAATGAAGGGTTTAATCAAAAACTGCGTGTCGAAAAAGCGCACGCCAGTAAGTTGGAGGAAAAGAAATGTCCTGAAGCTCAAGCCGGATCTTTCGAGTTACCGAGTGGTCAGAGGACATTAAGTGATATTGTCACGAGCGTTCAGGGGTGCTACAGGTCTTTAGTGGTAACTTGGTAACTGAGGGGCTAGCTTCGGCAAAAAGGCGTCCGATGCGGCTGGCTCTCAAGCGGAGAAGAAGCGCACGGTCTTCGCTCTTCTCTTCGGCTAGCACCAGTATTGTCCTCAACCAGTACACGCAGGTGGCAATATAGAGATCCTACATGCACCAGCTGACGTTGAGCATAGCAGAAAAAAAGCAAGGACTTCATATTAACCAAGATGCTTATCAGCGAGCAGGAGTGGTCTTCTGACGGCATTCCCACTACAAAGGAGATTATTGACTTGAGAGGTGAACCCCTCATGATGAATGACAAAATGAGCAGTATGTGCAAGATGCACTATACTTGGGGTCAAAACATCCCAGGTTCTCAAGGCAAATTTTGCAGTTGCAGAGCAGAAGATGACACAGTCGCAACTTGCTCTACCAAACAACCCCATGCTCACCACGGGGTTGTTGATCGCAGCGCCTAAACACTTTACTGAACTAGGATCTGCTGTTCCCACCAACATATCGCGCAAAATGCTTCTGTGGTAACAGCTGCGCCACTAGACTTTTGTGTATGGACTAGCTCAGTGGCTTTAGGGTGAAACCAAAAAATTTTATATATAATCTAGGCTTATAGCTCAGTATCATTAAGGGGGCACACTGGTCTCAAGCAAAATGTTTATTTCCACTGCCACTAGAGTAATGAAACTTACAGGCAATATGTAGTTTAAAGTGCTGGTCTCACATACTAATGTAGTTTTTCTTTAAATAATGAGGAAAGTACTTTGCATGATGCTTCTTGTTTTAGGTTTCCGGGATGACTGGCAGAAAATATGATAAAGTAAGCTAGCTAAAAGTTATGCAGACATGTTCGTGAATATTTAAGGAGTGCAAGAAGCATTGTTTCATGTTTCTACTTCAACTTTATCTAATGTTACAAAGGATTAAAGATCTGAATTGACCGTTTGCTTTTTTCTTTTGTTACTTCTTCAAAATATGTAAATGTTGCAGGGCATGAAAACACTGTATTATGTGTTTGTTGCACTCCTTAGGAGACTAACAACAAGATAAAATAAAAATGACTGAAATCGGATTGTTAGAAAAATAACTACGCCTCTCGGAAAATTGCAACCAACCAGAAAAAGCTTTCAGAGAAAAGTGCTAAAAACTGATGTCCATGTACCAAGTGGAAAAAGCATTTTATTTGCTTCAATGCAGCAAACTGCAATAGCCAATGGTTCAGAAAGCTCTAGGGAAGTAAACTGCATGAGCTTTTCCTTGGTGCCTCCCTTTGCAAGTTTTCAAATGGTGTGAAATTTAATTTTGGGGGGCGTGTCTGGAAAGAAGCTTAGTTATTAAATACGAATGTCTAGAAAAACTGTTTGCTTCTCATGGCTAGATTTCTCTGACCGAGTGTAGAAAAACATGCTAAGTGCGATCGTAACGAAATTGAAAAATAGACTTCTTAATTTTTTTTCATTTTTAAGACCCATGTCCCCCTTAAGTGGGTGAGCGATATAACTTTATTTTGTCCACAATAGACGCGAGCGAACTTAATGTCATCCGGCTAGGTCCACTCAGGGACCATCAGATCAAACCTGACATTGCGGCATTGAAAAAAATAATTCCTTAGCAGACAGTTCAGTTGCGCATATGTTCCCATAATCTGAATTTGGTAGACATGCGAACTAGGCGATATACAGTCAGGTCGTGTACGAAAAGATGGACTAGCCCAGGTGAAAATGTGCAGCTGGGAATCTAACTGGTTTCAACAGGAAGTAACTGGAATCAAGTGGTCCCAGTTCAAAGCCAACCGGTCCCATTTGGACACTAAGTGGGAAGCAAGTGGTCCCAGTTACAGGTGAACTGGGGAGCAACTGGCCCCAGATGGGACCACTTCAACTGGGGATCGACAACTCCAAGTGGTCCCAGTTGCCGGCCAAATGGTACCAGTTAGAAACTAAGCGAGGGGCAACTGGTTTCCGTTGGTCCCATCTGGACACCAACAGGACCCATAACCAGTTCTACTGGAACCAGTTGCCTTGACAGCCATCATTAGTTTCGTATCTTATTTGTTCGAAGAAAATAGAGTAAACAATTAACAAATGGATGCGCAAAAGATATTTTAAAAAATAAAATTAATTTGCGCAAATGCCGTAATATTTATTGACAAAAAGAAGCTGGGTAACAGAAAATTCAGAAGCGCCTGTGCGCAAGTTTCGTAGAGCACATGTGGATAGCCGAGGCGAGGCATAGGTGCGGGCCGCTCTGCTGCGATACGTATTGTGATGTTTTGCGCAGAGGAATGTGTGGATATTTTGAGTTGAACGCGCTGTGCACGGCCCGTTGCTTTCATACTTAATTTATGCTCAGTTGTTGTTGAACGTTGCATCTGTGGAAGAGATGACACTTCGGACCAGCGCATGACAACTGTTTTCGCCCGTGACAACATGCTTGTGGATCGATTGTGTGCAAACGACTTGGCGCTGGCGCTGCTTTCCTTGGTGCCGATGCTAGCATTTGAAGGTGAGAGATGCCTCCGTCTATGAATTTTTACACTGAAAAGTGCTTCGTAGTTACTGCATTGAGTTGAACTCTTATAGTATCAGCCAGATGGCTGTTTGGCGTTTTTGGTAGGGTTGCATGTTTATAGTGTAATGAAACGCGCTGCGCACGGCCCCGCACCAGTGAATCACAAGTGGGGCTTGGGCTGGATGTTGTTACGATTCCACCAATTATAATAATGAAGTTCAACATAGTCGTGGACGCAGCGTATGGCGCTAACGTAAGACGACACAGCGGTCATGATCGCAACATCCAGCCCAAGCCCCACTTGCGATTCACTGGTGCGGGGCTGTGCAAAGCGCGCTTCTTCATTACAATATAGCAGTGATTTTCTTTTAACTTTGCTAACAGTATGGAAATACAACTGCTTTCAGATGATGAAATATGTGCACGGCCCACGAAATATCCAAGAGTTTGCCGCGTCGATTCAAGAAGATTCCGAGCCAGAGCACAAGCTGCAATATTTCTAATAAATGTCACGTTTCAGCGCCGAGCTACCTAATTCTGCTGTATGACTTGATCTACAGATTTTGCCGCCAGCATTACCAACTCGGTCACATGCGATGGCAACGAGCGATCTTTTCACTCATTAAATAATGATGTACGGTTCCAGCTGAGTATAGTTCACAATCTCTGTTACTCGTGTGTAACAGGGGTAAAGGTGTCACCCCCTGCTACTGGCCTCGCACTGGCCTCGAGTAGCAGCGGGGCCACTTGGAACCAGTAGCAATGGGGACCAGTTGGGACCAGTTCAAGTGGTTTATGGTCAAATTCCCAGTGGGGACCAGTAGCAATGGGGCCCAGTTGGGACCAGTTCAAGTGTTTATGGTAAAATTCCCAGGGGGGGGGGACCAGTTGACAGTGGGTCCCACCTGGTACCCGTTGCAACTGGTCCCCACTGGGAATTTGACCATAAACCACTTGAACTGACCCCAGTTGTTTCCACTTGCAATATTTTCACGTGGGAGGTCAGAATGCCTTCTGTACAACGTTTGACATTTAAATATTTGTAGATTTTCGGAGAGTATAGGAAACACCAGCTTACAGGACTGTGAGCATATTTACTGCGTGCACCAATGTGTCAACCATCATCACACTGTATTGACTGTTTCATGTGTCCGAAGTGTCTGACCGAATTCTGACCTGTGTTTACAAAAAATAAAAGGTAGGGGCATGCGAATAGCTGCATGCCCTTACTTTTTCTTGCTCCTGAATTATTTTCCAGTGCATGCGCGAATTCAAATAAAACAAAAGGCTCACTGTGTATGAAACATCTTAAAGCTACTTCTATCCTACATCTGATATAAGCTTTCCAAAAGCAGGTCTCTGCAGATAACCCTGGCATTGAGTGTCCAACTGCCAGAATCACTGCATACCTAATTATATTACGAGTAGCACAACCACCCACACGTGAAAAGAACACCAGTCTGTATATGACTATCCACCCTCTCACTGCGAACAGCTTGTCTCCTGGCTAACTCTGATGGTAGACAAACTGCCCCAAAAAAGTGTTGGTCCCAAGTTCATTCCCAGATCGGGACAAATCCCTCTTTCTTCACTTATATGTCATGCTTTCCAAGAAAGCCGTACCGGGTTTTCTCTGCATCTTAGAGCTACAGTCCAGTGGACGATAATAATATTCTCTTTGATTATCCCATCAGTAAAGAGGAATAAGTGCATCACCTTTTCAATGTCATCAGACTCAAAGATTTCCTTCAATCCGTGGTTAAAAAGTTCCTTCTTCAGTTTTTGCACATCAAACACATACACCTTGGATGAGGTTGCAACCTGCACAAATAACAAAAGAAAAAAAAAAGTGAGCTGCGAGCTTGGCCTTAGATGTTCAGGAGGAATAAAGGAAAGAGTCTAGCAATTAACACACCACTTTACTCAAGAAGTCTTCAAGTGTCTTCCCCAATCAGGCGAAATGTGCATAACAAATTGCACACAAACAGTAGTGCATGAGGCCCTGGACGTCAGCTGACAATATCACAATGTAAAAGGTGCGGCACACACTTTTTACACTGTCAGCTGTAAAATATTCTAAATGGCATGCGATATCATCTATAGTAGCCAAAACCCCCGCTCATTGCCCAAATCGTGTTCAGCGCTCAGCTTGATTTCTCGATTACTAAAGTGCTGTTGCAAGTAGCAGACGTTTTAAAAGTTCTCAAGAACTGACCTTTCAAATGAACACAAATTTTAATTTGCCTTTAGTGTCGCTTTAAGAACCACGCCAAGAAGTTCGCTGTCATTGAACCTAACAAAGTCAGGATCAGTAATGGAGAAGTGCCACAGAACTGTTTCATTAAAACCATGCTGCTCTTAAACTGGAATGAAGAAAAGGCAAACGCCTATAGTACATTCATTCAAGGAATAACAGCACAAATATGACAAATTATGCACCGAAATTGGTGTTTGCACATTAGTTCTTTTTTGGCAATAAATGACTTTTTACTATCGTTAAGCTTGCAGAGTGCTACACTGCATTTCACACACATCGGGCGCAACGCTGTGGAAGCTACGCAAGTACAGTAGAACCTCACTGATACGTTCCCGGTTGATACGATTTCCCGGTTCCAACGTTCGCGATCGTGAAAACACGAACTTTTCTCGTAGAGTTACGCTTTTTTTCTTCCGGTTAATATGTTCCCGAAAAATATTATTTGGCACCAACGTTCGATTATCATCCAACTATGATCAGATGATCACTCACTCACTCTGGCCTCTAGAGTTCGCGTGCAACAGAGAGGTCAGGACTGTTGGAAGCGCACATAGAGCGAACTTGGAATGGCCGATAACCAAGACACGCCGCCATTTCTTTCAGTAGGACCGACTCGCGAGCGCAATCGCAATTGCAAGCGCAAACGGTGTTTATGCTGGTCGCCTCTGGTCTTTTCCCCCACCGGGCCGCCGCTACCTTGATAAAGTTTGAAAGCTGAAAGCTTCGACTGCCTGTTTCCGCTCACCTCACCTTCGATGAACACACCCCAAAAGCGCAAATAAAAATGTCTGGCACATTTAGATAGCTAGTGCCATACTGCCAGAGGAATTCTCCCAATACTGCTTCGAAAACATCTTCGAACCTGCCATTTCTGATCGCAATTTAACCGATATAGGAGACTACTGTTTCCAGCACCCCGAGCACAATATCGCGGCAGGGCAATTCCAATGTTACAATGTGCATGTACTTTTCTTGTAAATAAATTCTTGATCACATTATTTATGTGTCTGTCTATTTGTAATCTGGTTTATTTTATCCTAATAAAACGGGTACAAACGTCTCTGAAACACTCGTCGTGTGGAATTTTCTTTTGCGAAGTCGAGGATCGGGTACGAAGAAAAGAAAAAAATGCGAACCGCTGCCAGGCTGACGACGCCGTCTCGGCGGCTCGCGAGTATGGTCATAGCAACCAATCCTCGGTCGCCGATTGGTCACATCGCCGCCGCCAGCCGGCACCGGCCGCCGGACAATTTGGGTCTCGGCACCAAACTCTCCGGCAAGCTCTCCGGCGAGGAATACTTACCGTTTTTGAGGACTATCGCCGTCGCCCGGCGAGTTCCGAACGGCAAACGGCAAGCTGCTTTGCCGGTAGTGTGGGCGCCCCTTAAAAGGTGCAGCACGCACTTTTTACAGTGTCAGCTGTAAAATATTCTAAATGACATGCGATATCGTCTATAGTAGCCAAAACCCCCCCGCTCGTTGCCCAAATAGTGTTCTGCACTCAGCTTAATTTCTCGATTACTAAAGTGCTGTTGCAAGTAACACAGACATTTTAAAAGTTCTCAAGAACTGACCTTTTAAATGAACACAAATTTTAATGTGCCTTTAGTGTCGTTTTGAGAACCATGCCAAGAAGTTCGCTGTCATTGAACCTAACAAAGTCAGGATCAGCAACGGATAAGTGCCACAGAATTGTTTCATTAAAACCATGCTGCTGTTAAACTGGAATGAAGAAAAGGTCAACGCCTATAGCAGATTCATTCAAGGAACAATTACAGTACAAATATGACAAATTATGCACCCAAATTGGTGCTTGCACATTAGTTCTTTTGGCAATAATGACTTTTTACTATCGTTAAGCTTGCCGAGTGCTATACTGCGTTTCACACACATCGAGCGCAACGCTGTGGAAGCTACGCAAGTACAGTAGAACCTCACTGATACGTTCCCGGTTGATACGATTTCCCGGTTCCAACGTTCGCGATCGTAAAACACGAACTTTTCTCGTAGAGTTACGCTTTTTCTTCCGGTTAATATGTTCCCGAAAAATATTATTTGGCACCAACGTTCGATTATCATCCAACTATGATCAGATGATCACTACTCACTCTGGCCTCTAGAGTTCGCGTGCAACAGAGAGGTCAGGACTGTTGGAAGCGCACATAGAGCGAACTTGGAATGGCCGATAACCAAGACACGCCGCCATTTCTTTCAGTAGGACCGACTCGCGAGCGCAATCGCAATTGCAAGCGCAAACGGTGTTTATGCTGGTCGCCTCTGGTTTTTCCCCCACCGGGCCGCCGCTACCTTGATAAGTTTGAAAGCTGAAAGCTTCGACTGCCTGTTTCCGCTCACCTCACCTTCGATGAACACACCCCAAAAGCGAAATAAATGTCTGGCAAACCTTTAGATAGCTAGTGCCATATTACAGGCAATTATCAATGCATGCTAAATTCTGAATGTAGGCATGTGCTTTAACATGAAGACAAGCATGACTTGAGCAGTGCGATTCACAAAAACCCAGATGTACACATGCTGAAGATGCTCTCGAAATTCCTTGAGTGCTAAGCAGTGTGCTCTTAGACAGTGAAAAGTTTACATCTTTAAAGAAAGCAAGCATGGTGGTGTAATCAGATCGGCAAACAAACACATAAACAACATAACACACAAGCTATGTTACATACGCACCGCTTCACTGAGCTGGTCATTCCTTCATCAATGACCTCAAAGCCAGCGGCAATGGCCGTCGTAGCTTTGGCAGGGCATCTGGTGCACCAATGACTGCAAAAATAAAACATGAAGTTGGCATACATCGTTCAATTGCTATAGATAACTGGGGCTTAAAGGGTGGTGCTTAGTCCAACAATGATTTCACCCACCTATATCAACACTCACACTCACATATCCAATGACACTGAGACATTATTGCATCAGTTTTTTAGGCTAAATCAAGCACTGTGCGTTAAATGTCTGCAATGTAAATGATGGACGCTTTGGCTAAAGGCTATGTTGCCAAAGCTGCACGAGCTGCCTGCTTCCTGTGCTTATTGAAAAAGACCATTACATACGACTGGAGTGGTGAAACGCTGCTTGAATTTTTTGCAAAGTTACTCTAGAAAAATGTGGAGAGAATTGCACGTACGCTTTATGACGCCCTTCTTTATGACCTCCGAGGAGTCAGTTTCCTCGCGATGACAAATGAATTCACAGCTGTCTTGACCTGCATTCAGTTTTCAAGGTGAGAAGGCACTGGGCGAACTCTCAACAGGCGTGGTCCATCTTCGCTGAAAGACAACATCGAAGTGTAAGTAAACACACGCCGTCATCACGTAACGGTTCAAATTAAACGTTGTGAAGCTCACAGGCCTTCAAACATAGCGCTATACTTACTGTCGTTCCAGAATGTATTTTTGCGCGTCGTATTGTCCAGCACCACACCTGCAATGTGCAACGCATGTAAAAACGCGGGCGTTGGTTAAACACACTAGAACGCTGCCAACGCTGCGCGGTAGTCCCGGTAGCTGCTCAAACAGCTGGCCCTACCGGCACATCGTTTCGCATTTAATTGCGTACTCCCGTTGCTACTCACATGACGAGATCTCGTGCGCGTAGAAGTGAAGCGTTCCAAAGAGCGGCTCCTTCGTGTTAGCGTCCTTTACTGGAAAAAGAGTAACAGGGGAATTGAGGGCAAGCAGCCGCAAAACATTAGGGCGCAGCAACAATATGATCCGCGTTCGCTGACGGATAGAAAAGATGAACGCGTGCTCTTGCAAAAACACACAAGCTCATGATCGTTCTCTGTTATAAAGGAAAAAATTTGGACGTTGACAAATTGCGCCACAGCGCCCGTGATCCCTGCGTCAAAACGTAGGAGTCTTCGGCGAAAGGAAATGTAAGACTCTCAGGCGTTAGCGAGTTTCAAAAGGCACGCAATCGGATGCTTTTGTCGTGACCCAGACAAAGGTGAGCTTACTTTGTTCCAGAGTTATTCGAGATGTCTTCTGGAGACATGGGAAACGACACCTTCGACGCCGCCTTCGCCCATCCGAAGCAGCACCCGACAAC
Organism: Hyalomma asiaticum; assembly: GCA_013339685.2. NCBI lineage: Eukaryota > Metazoa > Arthropoda > Arachnida > Ixodida > Ixodidae > Hyalomma > Hyalomma asiaticum. The sequence continues at coordinate 63,070,674 of CM023483.1, forward strand.
CTTGGAGATCGGGAGCAAAGCCATTTCGATGCTATGGAAGACATCTGAACCTGCAACTGCGCGACTAGGTGGTGCATCCCGTTTCACAATGAAACAAAAGGTCTTCGAGACCTGGCACTCAGCACTGTAAACACCGCACCACACTCTCAACGCACAACAGCGAACAAACCTTCGGCGACCCATGTGCGAAAGAGCGCAGGAGAACGCGCGAACGCAGCTTTTAACTTCCATGCTTTTAACGCAGCCGCGCCGCCCTGCGGGCGCAGCGCGATGCATACAGCAATTAGTGGCGCTGGTAACGGCAGCGATACTACAGTGCTGATGGCCGTGGAATTTCATGGCATTTGCTCGTATTTGCAATATCAATTTAGAGTCTTACACTATTTCTGATATTTCATGGACCATCTGGTCCTCCAGAAACTAACTGCAAGCTACTGCATTAAACGCTGTAATGCATTTTAGCGCGGCCGTGACTCCTACCACCCGGGCCCTGAAGACGAAGCGTTCGTGCGACCCAAACGTCACATCCGGTAAAACCCATGACGTCACTTTAACCCATGACGTCACATCCGTTTAGATTATTTTTTTTATTTTATTTTTTTGTTTTCTTGGCGGTGTCTTTGTGGTGGTGCGTTTGCGAAGGAGTATTTCATTCTCTACCGATCTTTAACGTATGTAGCTGGTCTTTCTGCTCAATAGACGCGTAATAGAAGGTTTGCGCCGTAAAATGATTAGCTTGATATGCGGTTGTTAGCTCTCTAGCGCGCAGATTTGGCTTCGTGGCCGCGTCTTACGCGAATGCATTTTACCGATCGACGATTCACGCAGAGATTTCTCGATCAGATTCGCTGCTGTGTACACAGAACCGTTCACTGGTGTGATTCACGGAATAATGCTTGAAAAGCACGGGAGAAAAATAGGGATACATATTGTGGTAATATTTCATCATCGTGCTCTACCGCCCCTATTTAGTCGCCGCTTTGCTTGCTCGACGTGTGTTAAGGCTGTTTCACATGCCGCGATTGCAGCGACGAAAATCGTTCCAATCGCTCTGTTCGCTCCCGTCGCTTAATGGCGGTTTCGTTTCAGATGACTTGCGATTGCAGCGACTGTTTTCCCGCGACAGGAGCGACCGGCTATCTTCAATGTGTTTATAATCCTGCGTTATAATATTATTAACTTTTGTTTTACAGGATTGAAGAGCATGCATGTATTGTAATTTAAAAACGGCTGCAAGTGGCTAAATTATTTTGGTGTGCGCAACAGCGGCTCCCGCATATCAGTAAAGACGTGAAAATAGCGGTGGTAGCAGCCTGTAAGCGCAGCGGTCGTGAAGAAAAACTTTGCGCCATGGATGTAGCCGCGTACGAAGGGTCCGCGTATTCTTCGAAGTCGTCGTGTGCGCGAAGCATGATCTCCGTGTTCAGCATCAAGTTGTCAACGAATGGTTCGTGTATCTTGCTCGCAAGTGCCTACTACACTGTAGTGCCTCCGAACCGGACGACGCCGGCATCTAACCAAAGCCCACATTTATGGATCTGCAAATGATGTATATGTGTGTGTCTGTGCACGGAATGCGGTTAGTTTGTGTTGTGACCGAACGCGGCAACACGCATCTAACCGAAAACTCGCATCTTGAAAGCCGCGAGAAATGACGCCTCTGTGTGTGTGTGCGTGCGCGTGTGCGTGCGCGTGTGTGCTTGCATGATGTAAAATTGAGTATAGTTTAACCTCATATTGCAAGGTAATGATTAGAGCCATAATACTATTGCAGCTCACAAAGACATTCAAAAAGGGACTCACTGCCAGCACAGAGAGGGATCCATGGCGTCCTACATTCACACCTTCAAATGCAACAGAAATAGACAGTTCTTTCTCGATTGCTTTGATCTGGAAAAACAAAAATGAGAGTAGACGTTGCATGTAGCAGTTCAGACCAAGCTAATGCAAGCCACAAATTTTTATGCCACTGAGACTAATCAACAACTTGTAACCGCAAGTTCACTGGGTCTCAGTTTCACAGGCTATGAAATCTGTCTTTCATACTATGCACTACTTCATACATAGCATAAAACATTGTGGAGGCTAGCAGGACTTCTTACTGTAACTCTGGTCACAGGAACTAGTCTGGTTTTTTTACTATCAAATATGCATGCCACATAGAGGAGTTTGTTGTATTCAGCAGATCTCTCGATTACTTGATTGATCACATGGAGGTGGTCTAAGGTGGAGTATCCTTTTCTGAACCCTGCTTGCTCCCTTGGTTGATTGAATTCAAGTGTAGCCCTTATTCTGTTTGAGATAACCTTTGTGAATGTTTTGTAAAGTGCTGAGAGTAGACTGATCAGCCTGTAGTTCTTCAGGTGTTTTACATCTCCCTTCTTGTGTAATAACAGAATGTTTGCATTTTTCCTGCTTACTGGTACATTTGATGTTTTGAGGCATTGCGTGTATAGTGTCCCGGTATAGACCTTTTCACACGAGGCATGGAGCATTGCCATATTGGGCTGTGCACGGCAGTAAAAAGGATTTTAGGGCCTGTTTTATTCAGTTTGTCTTCGCGTATGTGTGCTGTTTGATAATGATGAGCCTCAAACTCTCTAAAATTGCTGCTACAAATCCTTGGCAGAGCTTTTTTGGGGAGTCGCACATATGCAGAGGCCAGCGGGGGTTATGGCGGTGCACAGGGAGCCTTTTGTGAAAAGGTGTATAGATACCAGAAGTTCTGGAGGCACTGCGCTACCAGGAAATATGTGATAGCCACGTAAATACAATAGCCAACATCTACAAAGATTCTACAGCCAACCTACTCCATAGGAAAAGCAGGAAAATCCCAATACAGAAAGGTGCCAGACAAGGAGATACACTATCTCCAATGCTATTTACTGTGTGTTTGGAAGAAATCTTCAAAAGATTAGACTGGGACGAAACAGGGGTAAGGATTAACGGCAAATATCCGAGTAACTTACGCTTTGCCGATGACATAGTGCTCTTTAGCAACGATGGTGATGAACTGCAGATGATTGAAGACTTAAGCCGAGAAAGGCATAATACTTAGTCATTTATGTGCTTATTGGGTTTTGTTTGCTTCATTTGCAACATCTCATAATCACAGCAGACGTCAGTCACCACCGCCTTTACCACAGGTTGGGAACACACTTCTTAGCACAAGCTACACAATAAAAGCTGTAAAATGGAACTCCAATCAGTGCACATAGGACCATGTCGCACTTTTCTATATGCCCTCATTACAGGGCAATTATCAATGCATGCTAAATTCTGAATGTAGGCATGTGCTTTAACATGAAGACAAGCCATGACTTGAGCATATGCGATTCACAAAAACACCAGATGTACACATGCTGAAGATGCTCTCCGAAATTCCTTGAGTGCTAAGCAGTGTGCTCTTAGACAGTGAAAAGTTTACATCTTTAATGGAAGCAAACATGGTGGTGTAATCAGATCAGCAAACAAACACATAAACAACATAACACACAAGCTATGTTACATACGCACCGCTTCACTGAGCTGGTCATTCACTTCATCAATGACTTCAAAGCCAGTGGCAATCGGCCGTTGTAGCTTTGGCAGGGCATCTGGTGCACCAATGACTGCAAATAAAACATGACGTTGGCATACATCGTTCAATTGCTATATATAACTGGGGCTTAAAGGGTGGTGCTTAGTCCAACTATGATTTCACCCACCTACATCAACACTCACACTGCACATATCCAATGACACTGAGGCATTATTGCATCAGTTTTTTAGCTAAATCAAGCAACTGTGCTTTAAATGTCTGCAAAGTAAATGATGACGTTTTGCTAAAGGCTATGTTGCCAAAGCTGCACGAGCTGCCTGCTTCAGGTGCTTATTGAAAAAGACCATTACATACAAGTGGAGTGGTGAAACGCTGCTTGAATTTTTTTGCAAAGTTACTCTAGAAAATGTGGGAGAGAATTGCACGTACGCTTTATGACGCCCTTCTTTATGACCTCCGAGGAGTCAGTTTCCTCGCGATGACAAATGAATTCACAGCTGTCTTGACCTGCATTCAGTTTTTCAAGGTGAGAAGGCACTGGGCGAACTCTCAACAGGCGTGGTCCATCTTCACTGAAAGACAACATCGAAGTGTAAGTAAACACACGCCGTCATCACGTAACGGTTCAAATTAAACTTTGTGAAGCTCACAGGCTTCAAACATAGCGCTATACTTACTGTCGTTCCAGAATGTATTTTTTGCGCGTCGTATTGTCCAGCACCACACCTGCAATGTGCAACGCATGTAAAACGCGGGCGTTGGTTAAACACACTAGAACGCTGCCAACGCTGCGCAGTAGTCCCGGTAGCTGCTCAAACAGCTGGCCCTACCGGCACATCGGTTCGCATTTAATTGCGTACTCCCGTTGCTACTCACATGACGAGATCTCGTGCGCGTAGAAGTGAAGCGTTCCAAAGAGCGGCTCCTTCGTGTTAGCGTCCTTTGCTGGAAAAAGAGAACAGGGGAATTGAGGGCAAGCAGCCGCAAAACATTAGGGCGCAGCAACAATATGATCCGCGTTCGCTGACGGATAGAAAAGATAAACGCGTGCTCTTGCAAAACACACAAGCTCATGATCGTTCTCTGTTATAAAGGAAAAAATTTGGACGTTGACAAATTGCGCCACAGCGCCCGTGATCCCTGCGTCAAAACGTAGGAGTCTTCGGGCGAAAGGAAAATGTAAGACTCTCGGCGTTAGCGAGTTTCAAAAGGCACGCATCGGATGCTTTTGTCGTGACCCAGACAAAGGTGAGCTTACTTTGTTCCAGAGTTATTCGAGATGTCTTCTGGGAGACATGGGAAACGACACCTTCGACGCCGCCTTCGCCCATCCGAAGCAGCACCCGACAACCTTGGAGATCGGGGCAAAGCCATTTCGATGCTATAGAAGACATCTGAACCTGCAACTGCGCGACTCCCTTTTCACAATGAGAACAAAAGGTCTTCGAGACACTGGCAGCTTCAAGCACTGTAAACACCGCACCACACTCTCAACGCACAACAGCGAACACACCTTCGACGACCCATGTGCGAAAGAGCGCAGGAGAATGCGCGAACGCAGCTTTTAACTTCCATAACGCAGCCGCGCCGCCCTGCGGGCGCAGCGCGATGCATACAGCAATTAGTGGCGCTGGGGGGCTATCGGAGATGGCATTTTAGCGAGAGCGTTCGGAATCGCCGCACGCGATTGGCCAGCGCCGCTCCGCTGTCGTCATCCGCGGGGCGTGCCCACGGGACATCTACCTATAACCACATTAGAGAAGAGAAACTGTACCGTTGACAGTGCAACGAAAAATAAAAGTAGCGGTGGCGTCCTAAACTAAGATACACGATCAAGAGATGGCACTGCATGTACTATCATCATCATTATTGTTTAGATGCAACATGTTTGTTTTGTTTTTGACGCCTACGCCTTCTGGCCTTATTGAGAGCCCCTAGCAGGAAAATTTCAAACTAAAATATGGGGCTAGGTTAGTAGTTCCACTCTACGCGCAACTTGATGGAACGCGCCGCGGCTGGTTTTTTTCGCCACCTGTAGCGACTTGTGGAACGTTGAACCTTCCGGGGCCCCGAGATTTCGGTGTCGTCAAATTGACGTCAGTTCCCTGTCAATCATTTTCAAACCGAGCGTGTCGTCTGCTACGCGGAGAACGATTCCCGAGGCCGCTCGCTCAGCGAACGGTTTGCGAACGATTTACGAACACTTTGCGAACACCGGCCGCGGCAGCGGCTCCGCTTGGATTGAAACGGCGGCTGCGGCTGCGCAATGTTGCGTCACAGAGGGAAATGGCGGTCCACTTGGGCGCTGAGTCCTCGCATTGTCGTCGCTGAAATAGGACGCGGAGCAGCTGGAGGTTCGCGATGTATTTGAGGATTTGACAGGAAGTGAATTCCGGCGTCAATTTCGCCTGTCGAAGCGAACAGTACGTTGGCTGTGCGCCGAACTTGATCCCGAGAGAGAGAACAACTTTATTTTAGGAAAAAAAAAAAAAAAATCCTCCCCGCCACCTCATCTGCTCGTCTGATAGCTGGAGTTGTTTTCCAGGCTTGAGTCGCGGTGAACGGTGTCCCATGCTCCAGGCGAGTGAATGGTCAAGAGATCGGAAATCGGGTGCCAAAGAGCCCGTGGAATTTCGGCGGAGAGAAAAGAGCTGCGCATGTTGATGTTCTTTGCTCCTGGAAGTCTCCAGCGCGCTGTCGGTAGTGAAGAGTTTGTCGGGCTTTCACAGTTGGGGTGCACCTCCAAAAATGCGAGAAGGAGCTCCCTCTGCCTCTGAGCACCCGCGGGCCGAGATGCACGTTTTTGTGCGAGCTCTAGGACATGGCAGCAGCAGACGACGACACGAAATTTAGATATGACGCCACTTACGCGCACGCTTCTTGTTTTTCGCGCCCGCGACACCGCTTAGCGAACCTGCAGAGAACGATATTGATGCTTAACACAGCGTGTTTACGTCTGAGAAGAAGAAAGCACCGTTTTTAAAAGGAGCAGATTTCTTAATTTCTCAGGAGAAACATTTTGGCTTTCAGAAGCAGACGACAAACGGAGTACGTCATCATCCGAGGAGCGCGCCGCTTCCCCATTGGCCGCGCCGGCCGCGCTCCTCCCATTCTCAAAGCATTGCTCAAAGCTATCGCGGACCACCCACTTTTTGACGTCAGTGTTCGGAAAGCGTTCTCGAGCGAACACCCGATCTCCGATAGCCCCCCTGGTAACGGCAGCGATACTACAGTGCTGATGGCCGTGGAATTTCATGGCATTTGCTCGTATTTGCAATATCAATTTAGAGTCTTACACTATTTCTGATATTTCATGGACCATCTGGTCCTCCAGAAACTAGCTGCAAGCTACTGCATTAAACGCTGTAATGCATTTTAGCGCTTTATACACTAACTATTGCACATTTGTAAAAAAAAAAAAAAAAGTATGGAAAAGAAGCCGCCACAGCGCGCTGCAATCGACTGGTACTGAAGCGCAAAATTCAAATGTGCAGGGTGAAACTTCCTGCGCTAATTAAATAAAATGCTCGCACAACACAATTAAAGCTAACATGAAATATTAAACAGTTTGAATACTTAGGATCCATTATTGGAACAATTATGAAGTCACACATGGATAATTTTCATACTGATGTTGCAAATCGTAGATTGTTGAGATTCATTATTATTTCCAACCCGAATCGATTAATACTTCATTCCCGACAACCTCATAAATATATATGGCTATTAAGGGAATGTTTACTGGCATTTATACGGCCGATAAAACACAGTCCTCTTGTAATTGCTTGACACTTTGCAAATCGCTATATTGTTCCGCCTTCGCGGAGAAATTGCCTCCCCCCCCCCTCTTTTTTTTTTTCCCCCGTATCTGAGTGTGCATTCTTCATTAATGTTGAAGTGATTAAACATTATAAATCGCAAGTTGTGCCTGACAATAGTAAGGCCAAACTGTCATTCACGTGCCTTTCACGTACATATCTTTGCAAAAACAACTCCAGCGCAGGAATATATTGTACCGTAGCGTTTTTCTGGGGTGCGCAAGTACATCTGCAAGGTGCTTATTGTCCAGACAGATATTTCCATGAATGTCATTGATAGCAATCATTAACCTCTACTTTGAAGTATACAGTCATTTCGGCTTTGCCAGCGAAAGGAACGGAAGTTCAGAGCGGCGAGCAGGTGTTGTTTAGCGATATACATTTGCTTAATACGCGGAATACATAACAAGTAGAAGTAAAGCGTAGCGACTTCAATATAGGTAAAGTTGTTTGCAAGCTTCCCTCACCGCAGGGATCTCGGTAGGGCAAAAGGCAGAAACGAGCAAGAAGTCGCACGTACTTTGAAAAGCATAAAATGTTAAATGTTTAATCTCCACCCCTAGCAACAAAGAAACATCATAACATGTTTTGTTATTGTGACACCCATATGTATCAGACTACACGTGGTGTCATTCAAAAATATTTGGTGAGCATCCAACTAAAGAGTCAGCGGTAGCGCCTGCAGTACGATGGACTAATGACACCGGTGAGAACTGCTTACCACACTAATAATTGCCGATTATATGCTATGTCAGTTGAAAACTTAAAGGGAATCACGCGTGAATCAGGCACATGCTCACCGAAACTGCGACACAAAGAGGTGGGCAATATACCACTTATTCGCAGCCTTTCTTCCTTTGTTGCTCCCTCTCACCAGCGAATTTGTACTAAATATCTTAAGATCACGTCAAGGCTGTGTTCGTGATTGTGCATATATACGCATGGTGTTACGTATGGCGCAATGAGCGTTCATCAATCGCCTTGTCCACGCCAGTGCACGTGCATTGCACGTGGCCACCAACACGTTCTCATCCTAAGTTGGCGTCCACATTATTTCTCTTTGCAGCCAGATTCTGTGACTTCTGGAGTTCGGTCGACAAGCCTCGCTATTTTGTTCCTGAACTGAGGAGAAAAAACGCATGGGTTATCGGCCTGCTGGTGGATGGCACGGCTGTACATGTCTGTAATACGTCCGTTCCCTCGACTAGACTTGTACAGTGCGTTGAATGACTTTCTCTACCTACTCCAAGTCGATGGGCCGTCAAAACCGAATTTCATGCCGGCCTTCTGAAGAAAGCGTACTGAAGAGGCGCAACTGTGCGCCGGACCTCAAAGTGATGCGCACTGAACTAAACTACTCTAGAACACGGCAACACTGCAGCCGGAGTGACCTTTGCCGCAGCTTTTCTGCGCGGCAAAGATTCATGCACAATGGCGACGACGACTGCGTTGGTAAGATGCACCGTACGGGGTGTGCTGGCACGCAGGTTCTGCCTGCCGAAGACACTCGCATGTAGCCCCTCCAGTGCTTCCTTCACACTATTTAGGCCCCATTATATTCTGTCGCGAGCTACTTGCAGCACAGGTTTTCCCAGAAGCTGAACCCCTCACTCTAGCTGAACACGTGAGTGAAAGGCTGCACTGCACGAACGTAGCGAGGACGTGCAACGCCGCTTATTGACCATTTGCAAAAATCTAATGGCGTTTTTCACTGGCAGATTCGGAGCAGGTCTTTTTGCTCCGCCGCGACGAATCCGTGTTTCACTGGTCGAGCGGGAGCGGGTTGGCGCGTTTCACTGGCAGATTCGGAGCAACTCAAACCGCGCCAGAGCGCTCCGACTTGCTCCGGCGCCGAGGCACGGATTCAGACAGATTCGGGCGGAAGCGGGCCGCGTCCTCGCGTCACTTCCGTCTTGCCTGTCAAAATGGCTGCGTTCGCTGCGCGTGTGGAGCTGGAGTGTATACAAGAAAGTGTAGCTTCCGTGTAGCGACGACAGCAGGACAAGCAGAAGCTTTTCCAGCTCAGAAGACAGTGATTACGACGTGCTGTGATTAGACAGTGATTACGACGTGCGCCGTACGTGTGTCGTCGCGCCGCTGGCCTCCGTTTGGTTCTCCCCGACGCTCGAATAGGTGTGATGTAGGCTGCATTTGCCGGTATGGCGTGTAATATATTGACTGTGATTGCGTTGTGAAATGAAATAGCTTACAAATGAGTGTAAGTATGAATAAAGTGGAAAGCAGCACCTGCTTTCAAAACATTCGATAGATCTGAAGCCGCGGTACGAAAGGTAAACAGTGGCACTGGCCATTTCACCGATGTGGCTTGCTTCGTTTCCATCGCTGCGCTCCACACCGATGTTTCAAAATCGATTGGATGTGTTAACGCATGACATGTGAGTACAAACGTTTCTCGTGTTGGCAAAAGTAAGCGCTTCATTTGGAGTTCGCCGTTCGTCGCGAACGACGACGGGATAGAAGCGGTGTGGTTCTAGCTAAGCCTACCCTCGGAGTCGTCATTGCTGTTTGGATATTCTTTGTCGCTCGCGAAGGCACAGCTTTATCGAGATTGTTCTTCAGTGGTGTTATAGAGAGGGGATGTGCAAAACTCTTGATTTTCTATTTGTTGATGAAGGCACGAACTCTTACGAGCGCGTATGCCAAGGTGCAAAATGCGGCCGAGCCTGCGTCCCTACGTGCTCATCGTTCCCCTCCCCATCCATCGTACGCTTCATGCCGGAGCTTACGGCACCGAACGCAGAATCGTACCGTGTATTTAGCGCTTAGTGCCCTCTCTGAGTAATAAAGCTTGAGCACAGAATGCGTGAATTGAATGTAAACTCGGAAACTGCTGCAGTCAAAATGTGCCCGGGGAAGGCGTCTTTGGTTGCCACGGAAACGCACGGAGCGGAAGTTTGGTTTCTATGACGTGCTCATTGACTTCCTGTATACTCGCTCGCGGAGCATTCTCGTACTCCGCTGGCAGATTCGGATTCGTGAAATCCGAGCGCTCCCTCCGGGATTTCGGTGACTGCTCCGGATCCGCCAGTGAAAAACGCCATAAGTTGGCTTTGCTGCAAGGATATCTCCTAACCAAAACTCTCGTCCGCAGATTTCCTGCTCTATGCGCCGTACACCTGCACATACGTCACGCCATTCACCCCGTTCAGCGCCTAAATTATTTTCGGTCCTTTTGTGGCTTTGGAGGAAAGGACAGAATGGTTCCAGTTTCGGGGAATCCCCCTCTTCCATTGTCCCCGCTTGTGCCCGCGCGCACTGAATGTGCGTTTCACATGCTGTTGGCTGCACGTGGGAAGGTAGGCGTGCCCTCGCCCAATCACGACAAACCGCACTCGCATGTCGCTTCCGTGAGGTGTACAGGTGGCTCCTTCAGCCCTCATCTGACGCGAGAGCTCTACCTATGGCAGTGCTGCCAAGAGGTTATGATACGGAGCAAAGGCACCCGTCAGTGGCCAAAGGGCGCTATGTTGCTCTCATGCCAATGGATAAAATAAAGGTAGAGCTTGGTGGCCCGTGGGCAACCCCCCCCCCCCCCCCCCCGTTATAAAGGGGACGCTTATAACATCCATCCATCTGAAAACCCAGTGTTGCTGACATTGGCCACTAGGGGTACTGTTACAACTTAAGCCGTTTGTAGTAGCAGAAGTGTTTGTAGTAGCAAGGTTACTAGTTGGTACGGTTTTTTTGGAGGGGTCAGTAACCTATTTTTAGGGGTTTTTTGCTTTCCTTTTTCTTCCTCCACGTGGCTGAGGTGCACGTGCATCCACCACGAGTGTTTTGAAGTGTGGGCTATCCATTGAGTTTTTGGGTACGTATTGTCTTAGAGAAGTGTTTGTAGTACCGACTACCGAGGGCCTTTGTTCTTTAGATAGTGTAACTCTTGTGCTACGAGCGGTCATGGTCAAAAAGACCGCAAAGTGTTCAGGGTGCGGGGCAGCGGTGAAAATGGAAGTTTGTGCGGAAGAGAAGGCAGAAGAAGCTGACGCAAAATGTAGACAGTGCGAGATCGAGGCAAAAATGGAAAAAATGATGGCTGCTCAGAGCGGACTTATAGACAGAATCGCTGAGCTTGAAAATGCGTTGGTAAAAGAGCGTGAGAAAACGCAGGCCATGGGGGAGAGGCTTAGGTTAGCAGAGGAGGAACTAGCCATGGTAGTTAAGGTGAACAAAGAAGCAGGCAACAGCGAGAATAGTGCTGCGCCGACCTCCAGCGCGGGGGGGGGGCAGCAAGAACAGGGTGTGAAAAACGCAGGTGCAAAGAGCACCGGGCACAGCTTTCAGGAAGTAGTGTTGAGGGAGGGAGTAGACAATGCAGCAGCTGGGACTCAGGCTAAACACCCAGACAGTAGCCAGGTGCAGGTGACTCCAGCTGGAAAACCTCAGCGGGTTATTATAGCTGGCGATTCCAATTTAGTTCGATGCGCCGAGGCACTGAAAGAGAGGGTGAAAGGCGACAAAAGAGTTTTGGTAGGGACGTTCCCAGGACATAGGCTGGGTTCAGTCATGAGGCAAGCAAGAGAAAAGCTCAGGTCTGGGGCTCACGGACGCAACCTCGTGATGATTGCGGCAGGGCTAAACGACGTCCTCAACAAATGGTGTTCACTGCTCTCCTTGTGTCCGTGTCCTGCACGCCTCTTCTTTTGATTATGGAATGTTACCAACTCGCTCAACTTTCTGTCCTTTTGTCCTCAACAAAGAATCGTCAGGATTAGCGACGACCTTGGCAAAAGGCGTCGACGACATGCGCGCCATCTCCCCCCAGGTGCAGATAGTAGTGTGCACGGTACCGGAAATACCAGTGCGTGACGGCAACCTCCAAAGAGCGGTTGTCGATGCGAACAAAGAGATATGGCGTACGAGTCGAGAGAAGGGTTTCGAAGTAGTGGAAATAAACAGGGAAATGCATAGGTGGGGGGGTCCAAAGAGACAGAATTCACTTCGATAGGAGGCCTGGTCATGAGGTGGGTTGGCGGCTTGCAGGACGTGCAGTAGCTTTTTTGGGGGGCACGCGGGCCCTTCGGAGTCCGGGGTAGCAAGGAACAAAGGAAACAAGCAGGGGGATTTTCGGGCAGGTAGCACTGAGAAATGCCAGAAAGGAGGTAAAAGGAAGAAAAGAGCGAAGGCGCGTGTAGCAATTAGTTACATAAACATGCACGGCGGCAGAAAAAAGGCAAAATGGTTAGAGATTGAGGAACAGTTAAACAAAGAAAAGATAGGCGTTTATGCGGTTACAGAAACACACCTTAGAGACCTGGAAGAGCCACCACATATTGACAGTTATGTTTGGGAAGGGTGCAACAGGATCATATCAGAAAGAAAAGGTGGGGGTGTTGGAATGCTTATTCATAGCGGAGCCAAATGGGAGAGAGTAAAACAAACGTGTTCAGAGCACCTCTGGGTTTCGGGCACGGTAGGTGGAAAGAAAACGTGGCTAGGTGTAGCTTACATGTGGACGGGAAATAACTGTAAGGAAAAGAATCTGGAGATAAAGCATTGCATAAACACCGATATTAAAGAATTTGGACACGGGGCCGAAATCATCCTTCTAGGGGATATGAATGCCCACATCCACGACCTTGACGGATATACAGACACCAATTGGAGGTTATTGCTCGATCTTTGCGAGCACCATAGTCTTGTGATAGTTAACACAGGGCCCAAGTGCGATGGACAGATCACGTGGGAGGTCAGAAACAGACAATCGAACATTGATTATTGTCTTATGACAGAAGGAATCTATGAAAAACTGAGAGAAATGAGAATAGACGAGGACGGGATGAACAGCTTGGGTAGTGATCATAAACGCATAACGTTACAACTGGGATATAAAAGTGAAAATAATAACGTAGAGTCGAAGTTTGGCCGCTCGTATTTAAATGACAAACAAATAAAAAATATAGCCGCAAGAGTAGAGGAAGAAGTAGGCAAAATACGAGGCAAGAACTGGGGGTATAATGAGCTAGTTCATGCAATGACGAAAGAAATAAGTAAAGAGAAGAAAACTGTTTTCTGGAAAGGAAAGAGAACGCCAAAAAGATGGTGGAACAAGGAAATCCGGGAAGCGATCGAAAAGCGACGTAAAGCATCAAGGGAGCACAGGCAGGCAAAAAGGGAGAAGCGGCCGCAAGTCGAAGTCACGGAAAGATGGGATATATATTTAGAGAAAAAATCTATTGTACAGAAATTGGTCGAGGCAAAAATTAAAGGTGAAAGCGAAAGCTGGGTGACAGAAATTCATGACAAAAGGAAGGCCGCGCCTAGGATATTTTGGAACCACATAAAAGCGCTAGGTAAAAAGTATGCCACATTGCAACAGCATATTGTTGATGAAAGAGGAAATCAATTGGAAGGGTACGAAGCGTTGGGTTACATACAGAAGGTAACAGCCGGTTCGTTTAAAAAGATCGTCCAAGCGACTCCCCCAGTGGATAAAACCATGACGGATAACGAAACTAAGGAAGAGCTAGAACTTGAGAATTTCAACTGGAAAAAGGCCGAAGGAAAAATTCCAAAGCGCACTGCCCTGGGTTTAGATGGGGTCCCCGTTAGCCTCATTAACGAATTAGGACAGAACACTAAAGAAGCACTATTGAAAGCCGTAGAAAAATGCTTACAGAAGAGGCAAACACCGTACAGTTGGCGAAAAAGCAGAATGAACTTAATCTATAAAGGCAAGGGGGAAAATAACAACATTCGCTCGTATAGACCGCTAACCATTACATCGGTACTATACAGGATGGCTATGCAAGCAGTAAAATTAAAAATAGAAGCCTGGGCAGAACGTAACAATATTTTGGGAGAACTTCAGAATGGATTTCGAGTAGACAGGTGTTTAGACGATAACCTATTTGTTCTTACTCAGTGTATAGAAATATCTAAAATAGAAAGGAGGCCGTTGTATGTGGCTTTTCTAGACATCACTGGGGCGTATGACAATGTTAATCAGGAAATGTTGTGGGAAATTTTGGAAGGAATGGGCATAGGCGACGATTGTGTACAGCTTTTGAGGGAAATATATCGAGAAAATACAGTTTGCATAGAATGGGAAGGAATCAGTAGCAGAAAGAACGTTGATATTAGCAAGGGGCTGAGACAGGGATGTCCTTTGTCGCCGCTGTTATTCATGCTGTACATGGTTAGAATGGAAGAAGCGCTAGGAGATAGCAACATTGGTTTTAATCTGTCACACAAACTGGGCGGCGTGATGATTGAGCAGATGCTTCCGGGTTTATTTTATGCTGATGATATTGTCTTA